>JAJTTS010000018.1:82949-276032 GCA_036971165.1 Arthrobotrys iridis | reverse complement strand
TTCGTTGTGAGACCAAAATTATCGATCCAGCGAAGGACAGCCAACGCTTCAAGTGTGTCGAGCACCTGCATATTGCAGGTTCAGCCAATTAATTCACGCATCGTGCGGTCATAAACCTGCCCGAGGAGGTGAAATGTATGGCTAAAATTCTTAGCTTGGAACAATCCCAGCCCACGAATTTATGGTCCGTATGCATGGATCCATCACGTAGACAACACTAGCTGATTGGATACTAGGGGGTTGGCCGTGGCACATCGCAGTGACAGCGCAATCTTGGAAGCTCCAAGTTCTCCCACACCTGGAAAAAAAAAAAAGGAAATCCGAACAAAGCACGAAGATATTCTCTAGAATGGTCGAGGACATGATGCGAATACATAAACCAGCCATGTTCCGCCCTCCACATTCTCGCTTCTCATCATCATCATCCACTTCCATATTCACAGGCAGTACGGACATTCGTTATCGATCAATCGATCTCACATTCGTTATATCAGTCGTTTCACGAGACTAAACTAAGCCGCTCAAGCTCACGCTTTAATAATCAACCGAATTCAAACGATCAAAATGAAGACCTCTGGTATCCTCGCTGTCGCTGCCGGCGCCGCTCTTGCTGCTGCCCAGCTTGATAAAATCCCAACCTGTGCTCTTTCCTGCGCTATTAGCTCTATCGGTAGCAGTGGGTGTGCACAGACCGATATTGCCTGTATCTGCTCGGCTTCAACCTTCTTGACTGGTATCCTCTCCTGCATTCAGGGCTCTTGCAGCGCTGCCGAGATAGAGCAGACCCTCGGCGCTGCTCAAGTCCTCTGCGCTAGTGCTGGCGTTACCATCACTGTTCCTGGTGGCCCTACGTCAACCACTGCTGCCCCAGAGTCAACCACCACTGCTGCTCCAGAGCCAGAATCAACAACCACAACCGAGGAGTTGACCACCGCTCCAGGCTTGAGCACCACCTCGGAAGCCCCAGAGCCAGAGTCAACCTCGTCCGAGGTTACCCTCCCTACCTATGCCACCACTACCACCAGCGATGTTGTCACTTTGACCACCACAACCACCATCTGCCCAAGCAGCACATACTCCGTTCCAACCTATGTTGCTCCACCAGCTCAGAACACTACCGTTCCCGTCCCACCACCAACATACACTGGTGCCGCTGGAAACATCGTTGCTAATGCTGGTACCGTCCTCATCGGTGCCGCTTTGGCCATGTTCTTCGCCTAAGGAACCAAAAGTGGTTTGAGCGCTCGGGAAGAGTGCGCGCATGGAGATATTGCATTCTGGGTGGTGTAAGATATGGCTTTTGTCGATTTTTGTTAATTTGTGGGCTCTTTCATACTCTAATCATTTCCGTTTCAATCAATATATGTTTATACTTGACCAGTGGTGGGCTAGCCGCTACGAGAATACATGAGTAATACTAATGACCAAAAGCTTTCCTTTGGTTCTTTATCTACAATAATTTCGAGACCGTGTCCAAAATTCCACCTGTGATTTCTTTAGTCCATCAAGGTGATGGTTTGTGTATGTGTCGGGTTTAAATGTCATGAATGTTAGCAGTGTCGGCACTATTGCCATATCCGTCCATCAGATTCTTCCACATTTTCTTCCCAATCTCGCCCATTCCATCGGCGAAACTTTCGTCTTTCAGATATTCGACACCATGTTGTAATACCATCCTCGCTCGCTCAACTTGACCCTCCTTCCCCAGGCTACCATGGAGCGTCACTCGCTTTTTGGTATCATACTCCGCCCGATGCAGAATGTCATTCTCGTAGAAGACAGCTTGGTTGGGTTTCAACACAACTCTTATTTCATCGCTCAGAGGCGCCTTGTCATTCTCTTTTAGAGTTGCGGCCTCCTCGGCCGTTTTCGGTCGTCTGTGCGAGCCCGGAACGACGATGAGACAGGCATCGTCGTATAAAGCTAGATTATACTGTGTCCCAGTCCGATGACGCGTTAATAGCTTCGCTTCCTCCTCTGGAGGGGTTGGCGCAGGAATTGTATCCCTGTGGTACGGCAGGGAGAATGGGGTTGTATGTGGGTTAATGAGAAGGTTGAAGAGCTCCAATTGGAGAGACTCGGCCGAAGGCAGCGAGAGAATGGCACAAGCTGTGGAAAGGAGCCTCGGGTTGGTGTATATTTGTTTGAAAACGGGAAGTTTGAGATCCTGGTGCGGAGGGAAGGTTAGCGGATCGAACCCGTTTGCTGGTAATGAGGGTTGCTGTACTGACAGGATGCATGAGATGTTGAATGCCCCAAATATCGGGACCGGATGGCGGCCATGGGGGAAACGCTTTACCGACAATGCGCCTGTGAGACCAGATATTAGCTTTGATCATTCGAATCCGACCCGTCAACGGCACGGCCTGTGTTGGTTCGACATTTTGATCGTGTCGGGATGTCGTCCAAAGTGTCGAGCCCCGCAGATCCTGTAACCAAGCAGTCGTAACCAAGGCCAAAGAGGTTTTTCGACCTCGGCGTTTCTTTCGGAATAGTAAATTGGTGTAATGCTTACCTGTGCGGCCATTCTTCATTTCTGCCCTTCTCAACTGCTATCTCGCAAGCAGCTTTGGCAGCGTCGAACATATCACGGGGCAGAACATCGTCTATGATAACAAACCCATCTCGTTCAAAGGCCGCAAGATCGATCCGTAGCGGCCGCTCATGCTCTTTATCGCTGGGATCCATCGTATACAATTTAGGTTGCCTGAACCTTCTTTGCTCAATTGCATGCGATTTAGGCCCTTCTTAATAGTAGGTATTCAATAGCGTATAATTTTTGAATTCATTGAGTGCACGCACATGTCGGGTTACCGATTTATACTGAAAATCCTGACAGCGGCTCAACCACAATGATACGGTGACACTAGGAATGTTGTGGGTCCGAACCGAGCATGTGCTCGCGAAGACGGATTTCGAGTTTCCCATTTTTCAGAATCCGGAAACACTCTCAAACAAGGTTCACAGGCTCAAAGATTGATCTCTGCTCTCTAGTTGCAACACAGACGGTGATCGATTAAATATCACATGGCTCGGGGAGCTGATAGCGCTTCTTATTACTCAATCAATGACGACTAAGTTAAAATTTTGAAAATTTGCTTGCTTTAGTGGACATTTAGTACGCTGAACATGGTGCCCCATCTTCGTTCGCCAAAAGAATTAATTGCATCAACCTTAACGGCTGACTATATCTGTGACTAATTTTGGGTTAATTGACTAATGCTGAAAGTAATTTAATACCCTAGGTTACATAAGTGATGATAAGTTCTCTAACCTCGTTAGAAATTATGTATAAATTTATGCGGATGGCTTTGAGACGAAACATAACAGACCCACCGATTTCCTTTAGTTTCGTCTACCACCTTTAGCGTTGGAATTAGAGCAATCCTTTGACGACAGAGCTAGAAATTTTTCGACACTTTGTTGGATATAAATTTAATTTGGAGAAACAGTTTTTGGCAAATTTGACAGGATCTCTCATAAAATAACTTTACCGCTGGGCCGTGGCGCTCGTGGATTCCAACAATTGAACGGCCTCATGATCGAGGAGAAACTCATGATAACTTGTAGTTGCATTGGATTGTTTAGAATTGAGCACCTGTATCGGAATATCTGGCTTCATCAGCATCAAGAGAGATGGCCGCACAGAAGACTTAAATAGCAATGATACCCCTTTAGAAGATATTAGCTAGCAAGCTGAAATACTCGAGCTCGCTAAAGAATCGGTGCAAGACAGTTTATAAAGTTTAGACCATCATAACTTGATATCTTGTGGCCACCGGCTTTTGTTTTGATCCATCTCTTAAAAAAAAAAATACATTTTCTGGTATATATATACCAACTGAAATAAGCCATCCTTAAGCTTTCGGCACCACTATTCTCACTATGGGATCCGACGCCAATGCAAGTTCAAGTCCAGTCGAGCTCCGCGGCTTCCGTCCCGCTCCGGTTATCGGAGGCGTCGTTGCGGGCCTATTCAGCCTAGCTCTTGCAATTTGGATTACTTTCTATCTGCGAAAAAGATTTCAAAAACGAAAGACTGCCAAAATTCCCGAATCCTATGCCGGGGACGTCGAATTTGGACGGTCTTCAGTCAGTACTTCCGCATATGTTGATGATAAGGACTCAGACACACTGTACAGTCCATCTGAAACTTCGCCCGCATTACGCCCACTACACGAAAAGGTCAGCAAAAAGGAGTCCGACCTCTGCGAAAAGGAAACAGAGTCATTTGCACATGTGAAGCGGGGCGCTCTCCCCCCTCCATTTCCTGTTTATGAGGAGGTGAGGCTCTGATCGCGATCGAAGCTGTATAGCTAGCTTGGGATCATGGAGCCTTATGGCGGTGTCACTAAGATTGTGTTTCGGATTTTTGTCATTTAGTTTTCAAAATGTTGCACAATGTATAGTTCGGAACGGGCGATATAGCGGATGCATTGGCCTGTTTGTAGCTTCGTACTCTGTGATTCTTGAGTTTTTGGCTTCGTTGCATGATCATGTTCTTCTATCTTCAATTCGTGGTTCTATAGAAATTGCACTATGAAAGATTTTTTTTTATTCTCGTGATTGATTTTCTATTACCAACCAGTTCTTTGTTTCAGAAAATACCATTCTATATTTGTGAGCTGTTTGCACTTCGATTATGATAGGCGCCTCGGTCACGCGCTCGTGTTGCTTGTTGGAATTCGCGAGATCAGAATGTACTATTAGACCCTCATGCGCTAACTTTGATTCAACTTGAATAAGCGCTTCAGCATCGATTGAACGAAAAACGAGATTCGAGTTAGATATGAGTCTAGAGGGTCGTTCATAAGAATTGAGAAAGTGCTAGGGGCAGGTCTGGATGTCTGTCGGCGGAGTGGTTGATTTGCTATTCTTGTCAGCTTGTAAGCGCCAACGCCGACCCCACCCTAGACCTTATTTTAGTGTCTGGAGCTCGTAACCCGATAGGCAGGTGGAGTACCAAATCCCAGGGTCGTTCGGTTATGTGCGCTGAGCCATCCAAGCCCTCTTACTCAACATGAGCAGCAAAAGTTATTATACCTTGCACATGCATACTGAGGCATCTGTGCCTCTTGGATTCTCACATAAGCCCTGCAGTTGGGCTTTGTTTCAGCGAATGCAATGTTTGGCGAATTCTCAGATATCCTCCAATCTTGGTCTTAACAAAGTTCTTCAGGGTACCCGTGCCACCAAACTGACAGTTTTTTACCCTGCTGAACGGCAACAAAGTACAATAGATACAAGAACAATGCAGTAATCCTGTACTGAGCCGCACAAAAAACCCCTGTTTTATGAACCAGGGTAGTACAAACGGTCTGTCCAAGCCCACCACTGAAGCTCACCGTCCAAAACTTATAACATCTGGCCTGTCTCGCTCTATTCTCATGTAGATTGTCGAACCTAGATTCACCGCACCATCGATTGTCAATGATTTGTATTTCTTTCTTATTAAAATATTACCTTCTAGCTGGATAGATTAATCGATTGCCGAATACTTCAATTTTTGAGACCGATCATTGTCTCGCGGTGCAATCCATAGCCTCAACCCCAGGCTCATCTTCATACTTCACACAGCCTCCGTATCGCAAAAGTCAGGTTACAATTCTCCCTGTCGGACCTCGTGCAAACCGGAATCGCACAAATTACCTCGGAGGGTACATAAATCCATAAGTTTTGTACAAAATGGACAACATTGGCAAAATCCTCGGCCCCACATTTGGCGTGATTTTCGTATTATTCATCCTCACGGCGATGATATATCTATGGCGTCAAGGATATCAGTCCGAGCGAGAGATAGAGAAAGAAAGGGCGGACTTAGAAAAAGCAAAAGCTACCCAGGCACCGACGTCTGGACAAGACGACGTGACGTTCAAAGCAGTTCCCTTCGACACCCTTTCGCAGAACAGGAGCCGTTCCCCACCACCATACACTAAATTTGCACCACCGAAGGTACCAGAGCCTGCTGTTGTTCGAGTAACCTTATAAAGAGATGCACCGATTTGAATATCTTTCTCATCATTACCGATCCATTTGCGATGATCTGTCCCGCAATTCGATGGAGCGACAACCTAATATCAGAAAAAGAAAAACGAAAAATCTTGAATTCAGCGAATATCTATCCGTCAGAATTTTTACGACACGAATCTCTCATCAATTCGGGTTCTACAATGTGGAAAACAGTTTCGGCTCCACTATTTTCGACCATCTAATTACCTCGAAATCATTTCTGCACCCAATATCCCCCAAGGAAGATTACCAAAGAAGTGGCTTTGCCGCTCGCGCTATTAATTTCAACCTCCTTCAAAATCATTAATTGCATTTGCGCGCGACATTTTATTTTCACGCCGGCGTTTGGAGTAAATATATATATCTTTCAGTTATAGCTGATGTTTGTGTGATCCTGTTGGCAGTGGGCAGCCCTATTTGCAACTGGACTTGCGATTTCAGGCATAGCAGTTCGGAGTCTATTCACGGATATTAATCATGTTGTACACTCTTCGTCTGTTTTACGCACCAGCTCTATAGATCTGTGAGCGTAATCATGGCCCCTATATCATGTGTACGCGCAAGCCGGTTGGGCTTTGCAGCTAGCTTTTTTTCCCCTTCAATGTATAATATCACTCCTGTAAGCTTACGAGATAGCCTCTGGCTTCTGAATTCTCAAGCTTGTGTACCTATATATCTATTCTACACTGAAACGTACCTAAAACTTATTGGCAAGGATGAGAGCAGGCTGAGGCTATCCGGATAGTGAAATTCTAGCTTATCTAACTCATTATTAAGCTCCCTTATCACTTTTCCTCTGGCTTACATTGTTCACTTCGATCCCCACTGATAGATCGATCACCGGCGCTTACATAGCCAGCTCAAGGGGTGTGGAAAATACAACATCACAACGCGGTAATATATTCCACGTGGCTTGCAGCGGTGAGTGGATCTGCACGTCCCCCGCATTTTCTGCACATGGAAAAAACTATAATATGTGAGTATTTGAGAAAAATTCGGGAATAGTTCGGGTTGAGGGCGTCTAGCGGGCCGTATATGCAGGTTCAATTGGCCGCTAACACCCAAATACCCGGGTCTCATTTAGCTTGTACCTATATTGCCTTAGGGGGCGCAAGTCAACGTTTGCATGTCTGCTGTCATGTCAGGATGGCCAATATAGTATCCAGATTTGGTGTGATGTTACCTTATTTGGGGCTTCGTATATTTGTAGATCCTAATTTTGTAAATTCAGAGATCAACCATCGATAAAAAAAGCCACCACCCCTCAGATTTTGGGGATTGTTATAAAAGGCCCCATCCCCCGCCCCCTGCTTTTCTCCTTCTGTTACCTTTCCCCCCCACCCTACAGGAAAAGAAAAGTGCCCCCACAGTATATAGCTACCGTTACACGTCATAACAACTCTGCTCGAAAAAAACATTGACAACCTATGGACACCACCTACACAGTGACTATTGCATCGAATTTGGTTGATGCCCTTTAGCCATTGATCGATTCCGAATTAAAAGTCATTCAACTTTTATTTCGTCCCTTCACTTAGTGATAGCTCACTGCTTCTTCCAAGTCTACGACTTGTCTGTTTATCTTCTAAAGCTTCAAAGCTTGCAATTTTCACACTTGTCGATTCCGCATTATCGGCCACCAAGTGGTGATATATATCTCCGCATTTTTATAAAGATATATATTTTCCCATCTGTGCCGCTTCACGATGACCAATATTACCGAGGAGGAGTGCTGCACTGGCCTTAATTATGGCCTGCGTAGACAAGCCCGCACCTTTGTGGAAGCTATCTTCGAGTTCCGCAATCACAAAGAGATCGACTTCGCTTATTCGAAGTGCGACCCACATCCCTTTCCACATCCCGAAAGCGATCGCCTTGAGCATTGCTACAAATATGGGAAGGGGTCTGGGAAGTTCTACCCAGTTCTCCTTGAGCAGAAGCTCGGAGACTACGTGGTCAAAGCTAAACTTGGCCACGGAAATTTCGCTTCCGTCTGGCAGTGCGTTCTTGCCGACGGAAAGCAGCGATCTTTCCCCTACGAGTCAGTCGCTGTCAAGGTTTGCACAAATAGCAAAAAGGATAGCCAAGACGATGTCAATGAGTCAAAGGTACTCATGAAGCTCGGCAAGCGATCTGACGGGAAGGGCGATTTCGGCAAGCAGCACGTCCAAAAGGTTGACGAGTGCTTCCGCATCCCTGGCTACTTTGGTGATCACTTCTGTATCGTCGGCGAGGCCATCGGACCATCCCTCGACTACTATCTCAACTTGGTCGAAAAGCAAGGTCTTGGCCACTTCGATTATCAGGTCTCCAAGAAAGTTACGTTTCAGCTACTTGCTGCCGTCACCTGGCTTCACAAGGCCGGATACGGGCATGGAGGTAGATCTCCCGTATTTTTCAACATTATGATTATGGTGCTAATAAAAATTTTTTGGTGATAGATATCCATCCCCATAACATCCTTATGAAGGAGAAGGGCTTCAAGGCTGGCACAAATGCCAAGAGGCCAATTTGTGTTGAGAACACCAAAGCCGAGGATCTCCCATTCATGCCACCATATCTCGTTTCGTGCATTGATGACGATTTGACCGTCCGCACTCCATTGACTGTCGAAAATTGCGACGCCAGATTGGCAGACTTCGGTCAGACCTTCAAAAAAAATCATCCACGAAGATTGTACAAGATGACAACCCCAAAGGGCAACAGATCTCCTGAGTGGGCGCTTAAGCATACCCCGATTACCATCAGTATCGATATTTGGTCGATCGCGTGCATTGCTTATCGCATGACCACTGGGAAGCACCTCATGTTCGTCGAGGAGCGTTACAAAGATAAGGAGGGGAAATATACTCAAAAAAGGACCAAGGCCGACATTAACAACGACCATATGCCGATGATGGTCGAGCTCCTTGGCACTCCTCCGACTTGGATGATCAGAAAATGGGAGATTTCCGGTCTCCCCAAGATCAATTGGAAAACCACTACTCCAGGAGGTAATCTTCATGAGCGGATTATGCAGGATCGCCCAGCTACAATGACAAATGCACAGGCCGCCCTCTTTGAAGATTTTCTTAGACAAGCTCTAACCTGGGATTATCGATATCGAGCCACTGCTGCAGACCTTATCCAACATGATTGGTTTCAATCCATCCTTACTCCCAAGGATAGACTTCATCTCGAAAAGCTGGCTATTTCCAACTCCTGCTTCTCGAAGACAATGACTGCTCTTACAAACAACCTGAAGTATTTTCCAGGAAAGATCATGGGCATGTTTGCTAAGAAAAAGGAGCTGGAGGCACAACCTGCAACAGAAGTCAAAGCTCTGGGTCCGATTCTCGGGTCTCAAGCTGTGGAGTTTTAGGGAAGACTCTATATTTGTGGCAACTGGCTGAAAAATAAAATTTCAGCAACATGGTATTCCCTTTGTCTTCCCTTTGTTTTTCCTTTGTTTTTCATTGGGGTTCATTCATAGATGGAGTTTTTATACAATAGGGAGTGGGATCCCTGGCGCGTAGAGCGCAATATATTGGCTTGACACACATTGAAGCTTCTTTCTGACTTGATTTTCTTTGATACCCAGCCAGCATAGCCACATTTGTATGTAGAATGTTTTACATTGAAAAAGTCATTAGAAATTACCATCTCTCGAAGGTTTGAGGGTGTGGATTATTTCCAACGTGACATGCCTATAGCCGTGAAATTCTCACATATGCCCCTCTCTCAAGATTCTAAAACTGTCTAGCATCAACAGATTCAACAACGAGCCCTTAGTACTCTTAGTTTTTCGCATCTTATTTCTTTTGTCATAGTGCTAACTTTGGAACATGAAATCACTCTAGGTTTTCACCTCTCTGTCGACAAGGATAGAGAGCTACAGCACGAAGGCTTAATCAGCTTAATTTCAAGGGTCTCATCAACTGAACCCTTTTTGCACTGGCTCCACCGATGTGCCATTCTACAATATATCAACCTGGTAGAAAAGTGATTCCAACAAACACGAATCCGCTTAGGTTAGAATTACCATGTCTGCTTACATAATTGCGGGCTGTTTTGGTACCGAACCCGCTACTTGCCGGCACCCTTATCAGCTTGTAAGAGATTACACCGATATACCTAGGTACCGACCATCGTAAGTATACTGAATTGGAACGCCCAGAATTCAAGTGTCAAATAAATTTTTGAATTCTTTCTTTTTAATGCAATTTCGACGTTACGCGATATTGAGGATATCTGAAAGAGCCAAGAGCTAGTTATCAGCTGATCAGCTGATCTGCATGCTAGTAAATGTCGACCTGGCCTGTAAGATGTCGACAATCCGCGCATCTCAACCAGTGAAACTCTGAAACTTCTAATTTTGTACAATAATTAGCTTCTGGCTTTAGAGTCAAAACCTCTCATCTTTCTATTCAGTTCAATATTTAGCTGCTTTAAGGCTTTCTATTCAGTTCAATATTTAGCTGCTTTAAGGCGCATCCCTAAAATCTATTGAGAAATTTTCAACGATCGGACCTGCCCAGCGCTGATCGATCTGGCTGTCTATCGTTGCCCTCTCCAGGTTTTGCGTTGCTCTGTTGCAAAATTTGTCCCTTGTCAGAGATCTACAGGGGTAGACCCCAGAACTTCTGCGATTTTGGCTAAATCACCTTTTATCCGTGAAAGTTTATTCCGGAGCTTAGAAATACATTTCGGACTCTACCATGGTTAGCTTGGTCAATTGGGATTCAAATTCGGACTTTGGATATTTTAGAAGTTCCCTCATCGTTGAAAAAATTCGTGAGGAAATTATAGTTATAAAATAGGAGTCAAAAGGAGTGTCTCGTTAGGTAGCGCAACACGCCGTGTTGGCAACACTGACCATCCAGCTTTAGAGATCGAAATGCATCTTCAGGCCTGCATGGCCCACATATCGTGCTGACATTGCTACCTGGTTTAATGCAATGCGATGGCGGATAAAACAAATCTCTGTCTGCAGAGGATACGGGTGCCCCACTTTTCGAAGCTTCCATTGTTGTTCTTGCCCTTGCATGCTGCCCTGTCCTGGTCCCTCTATCCACTTGCTTAACGGAAAAATGGGATTGCAAACCGAACACCATGTTCGAGGGGAGAGAAAGTCTCCATTCACCCAGAACTCCCATGGTCAAAACCATTTCTTCCGCTGAATCCGAATACGAGGTCGGAGGCGGGCCTCGCTGTGCTTCCGCATAATGGTACCATGATGGCTTGTATATACCCTCCAGCTCTCCCCGCACCCAAGATTTTTAATTGCTCAACTTTACCTCAACAACAATTTTCGATTTCGCCAATCGAAATATAGACGTCTAGTTGCAGTTATGACTTGAAGTTTATGGGTGTATTGAGCCTCATCAAGATATAACCGCCGATAAGCCAGTGGGGAGCAGTAAACATGGACCTCAACGTTATCATCGCCCTCATGTTCCTTTGCTCTGGTTTGGCAATTCTCTTCGTCGTTGCCCGTGCTTATTTCTCTCGACAAGCCTCTAAACGCGACCGCGCTCTCTCGATTTTCCACAACCGACGACGGGATCTCGGCGGTCTAGAATCGAAAATCGTATCTCCGAAACCTCATGTTGGATTTGGGTGGAGATGGGAGAAGAAGTTCCGGAGGAAGCAGGATGAGGTGAAGGTGATGCTGGAGAGAAAATTAAAGCTGTTGCATGTAATGGCGACAGTAAAATATCAAGACAAAGAAACGAAAGACATCTTGGATAGTTGGAAGGATATATCGACATATATGGCAGATAACCCGATAGTATGTTCGAAACCACTCCACTACGCATAAGCTTGGATCTTTTGACTAAGGAAGTTAAATTCAACCAGTGTACCTCGAGATTACCTTCGGAGCCAGCAGTAGTTCAACGTCGTCTTTTGTGAGTACCCCTTACGACAATATTCAAAATTATCTGATCCCTGATGTAGTAGACAGTATGTTTGATACCGTTCGATATCTTCGTCAGTCCAGAAGCAGGATTCCTGGAAAGAGAATGCTAGAATGGTATACCGAGTTTGAGAGTATATTCCTATTAGGGGTTCTAAGGGTCGATTCATGGAAAGTGCTCCTCGATAATTGTCGAAGACTTGCTATAGGTAGGCGGGATTCCTTTTCTATGAGATGCATATTTGGATATACGCTGATATTGGGCTGGGTTTTTAGCAACTCCTTGGCTGAAAGTCTGGAGTTTCCGACCCCGGGAGCATCTTGACTTTTTATTCATGCCGCTTATCACACCGGATAACGGTAAAATCGGCAGTATGTAATCTTTCCCTTCAAGTATTTGGTTGAGTGACAAGTTCTAAAGGCATGTCAACTTAGTGATGGGTCGATTTGTCATCTCGTTTGCGGACGTTATGCTGGTCGAGACGCCCCAGACACCCGATCCAGCTCCTTGGTCAAGGTGGTGGCCGTTCAGCGGTCCCACGCAACGGTCTTTGGATTGGGTAGATCTCGCTATCGATCAAAAGAAATATTGCGAGTCCGCTCCACCCAGCTCAGCCAGCGAACAGCTTCTGCTCGAATCTTCGAATATCGCAGTTACTCGGGCTTTGGTTCATAAAAAGTTGATCGTCATGGACGTTTGTAAACCATCCGACGGAAGTGATATGTCTTTTGACATCACTTCGTCGGATTTGAATGTCCATTTGTCACTCTTACCATTGCTGCACGCACCTAAACGTGCACCGGTACCGATGGAATTGGTTCTTATCTTGTTCAAAAAGTCCATGTTGTCATGGGGTCAGTTTAAGGAGGCCTTTGTGGAGCATATTACCTCATTGGTGAGCACCCCACCCGTGCACTAATCCTTAAAGTCACATTGAATCCTGGTTAACATTACTTCCGCAATCAGAAATCGTACATTTACGACAATCGTGCCCAAAAGGCTATGATAAATACCATTATGTCTTCTTTGAAACTGACCCACAGCCTCGGTACTGTCTCAGAGCACAATATTGGCGTTCTACAAAAGTTCTTGAGTACGAATACAACGAACATTGATGGAAACATAGCCGCTTTCTGGAGCTGGGACACGCACCCCCCAACGTTAAGGGAAGTGCATCCCGAAATCGCGGATGATCTGGAAAAGGTGGTGGCATTCTTTGAGACAGCACATGCGGAAGCTAAGGTCTGGGACAAGGAACTGAGGGACATGATGCAGATGGTATTTAGCTTAGTGTCGATCGATGAGGCGTATCGATCAAGGGAGCAAGCTCAAAGCTTAAAGCGTTTGAGTTGGATTACAGTAAGCTTCGACCTAAAAAATCCCCAGTACTTTATCCGTAGCTCTTGGCTCTAACGGCAGTGCAGTTTATATTTCTCCCACTTCTCTTTGCGGCATCATTATTCGGCATGAATGTTGACATTCTAGAGAATAATCCTTCTTGGACGTGGTACCTTGTGATATGCGTGCCATCTCTTTGCATAGTATGGGTTGTTTGGTTCGCTTATAGAATAAGTGACCGAAGAAGAGAGATATCAGAGGAGACGCCGTTCAAGTCCGCCTAGTCCAGTAGTGGAGGATGCGGCTATTTCAATTCTTGTATATATATACTTTCACGATACCCTTAGACTCGGCGTTTCTGTACTCTATACCTGTATATCAGAGGGAGCCAATCAAAAAATACATATCAGTGACATGAACAGTTTAACATAGCGACCACCTAGGAGCTTCTGGTTCTAACACCTCTGGTTCAAAAGGCACCCGGCGATATTCTATTCTCTCTAAAACTTTTATTTCGTCTTCATTTACTGTTTATGCATAGCTACCTATTGCCGTATCAATATTTTCACGAGAAGACTGATATTAAGTACTCAGACCATCACTGTGCAAACTTCAGGCTTCGCCTCTCGTCTTATTTTCCGCACTGATCTCTTTATTATTGAAGCTCTCTTGGGTGGGGGGCGCCTCCAACTCGTTCATTTCATCTTCTCGACCGTTTAACCCTCGAAACTTCCACCAAAATAGCCATCCGCTGACAAACGCTGCTATAGCGATCCCGACGTACATCCACAAAATCGTTGGATCGCCAGCCATCGGGCTTAACGCCTCACTAATCGCCGCCCCGAAGGCGTATGTCAATAGGAATATAGCTTGCACAAAACTCCTCATTGACACGGGCGCCTTCATGTATGCGTATTCCAGGCCAGTAACACTTGCCAAAATCTCTGAGATGCCGATGAGAACGTAGGCGGGCGCTTGAACTGCAATATGCACTTTGTTGCCCTGGGCCACACCATTTACTTCAGAGGCTGGGCAGAGTGGAATTTTGTAGCAAGGACCGGCAGAATATATCAAATGCTGAACGATAGCGGCATATGCCATTGCGAGTGAGGCAACGGTGAATCCGAGAGCGATACGATTGATCGGTGGGAATGGTATGCGTGCTTTCTGGAGGAGGGGGTAAATCATCCGGTCAAGGATGGGTACGAAAAGAATAATTGCAATTGGGTCGAAGTTTTGCATAAGATCGTTGGGGATACCATGGGTTTCCATTTGGCCGGCTGTAAGTGTTTAAATAGAAACTTCGTCAATATATCGGCTTGATCATAAATAGGCCTATATGGAACTAAACTTGCCTTGAGATATAAAGTTTGTCGAAAACTGATTGTATACTACCCAGAATATTGGGAACACTGCGAAAACTTTGCAGGCAATCAAGGCACGCTTCAGCTCCTCAATGAAATGGTCGTCCCAGGGGAGATTCGTTAATCCATCTGGCTTTTCAGATTGTCGGGATGGTTTTGGTGCATCGGTATCTTTGTTTTTGGCCATGATCCATAAGGCCTTGAAAGCATTTGTGATGATGGATCCCTTGGGAGGCCGGTCCACGTATGTCTTCTTTCCTAGAACCAGCAATACGAAACCCACGAAGAACATACACAGACAGAGCAGATATGCGCTTGAAAAGGACCAAGAAAGCTTGTACTCCATGTATGGCGTCGCTAGAACGGATAAAGAGCCAATATTCACCGATAAATAGAAGATCATATAAATCCTCTGAATGGTAAGTGCAGGATCGAGAATGACTCTCTCTCCAGAAGACAGTGTCTTCACAGCCATCTTCTTTCTAGGGTATTGCTCTGCAATCAACGGACTGACATTGGCCTTGATTCCACCAGTGCCAAGTCCAATAAGTATTATGGCGCAAATAAATCCGCCCAGCCCACCTCCGGCTCTGAGGCTAAAGGGGAGGGAAGTAACGAATAGAACGATCAAGCCGACGATGTAGACCATGCAAAAATAGACGATAGTTTTATACTTTCCAAGGTATTGGTCTGCAACGATAGCTCCGAAGATAGGAGTAACTGCAAAAGCACCTGCTTAGTTAGCTGGTTCTATGATTGCGCAAAATATATTTATACTCACCGTAGCACCAAAACTGGAAGAATGTCCCCAACCCAGTGGCGCCATGTTGTCCGAGTCCAAGTGCGCCCGGCCCCTCGCGCCCGTTATATGGCCGCTGTATAAAATTCTGAAATAATCCCTGACAGCCGTAGTACGAGAACCGTTCACAAAGCTCTACAATGGCAACAAGCCATGCTGACAGCGGGAGATTCTCCGCTATGTGTCGTAAGGTCACCTTTTCCTCTGCCGTGGGCTCAGGGTATTCCTCAACCTCAATTTTCGGCTCGTCTAACCTCGGAGGTGGTGAAGCAATCCCATCTATGCAATTTATTAAATTAGAATAATACCCGATGCCCAAGGTCCTGGGAACTCTCACCCAAGCTATCCGACCTCGAATTCGATGGAACTCTGGTGGCGTTCGTCGACTCTGGTAGAAGGCACAAGTCTTCCTTAGTCCTAGCGGCGGATTAAATGTCAGAAATGCGGAACTTTACTATCATACCCCCGCTATATTGGGCTTGATGTCGCGCTTACTCAACGACCTGGCTGAAGTGATCCGCCATATGTACGTTTCTAGATCTTTGTTCGGTTCAAATATATACGGGCAATTGGCGATGACGAGGCAAAGGAGGTGACAAGCAGAGAATTCAGTCCTATCCGCGAGATCAGAAGAATTGTCCGTCGTCTGTTTAGTAAGAAAGTCCTGTCACCCGTATATCCTCGTGCGTCTTTCCACACGTGGACGCGCAAGTTTTTTCCCCAAGGCGTATCATGGCTATTTTGTTTGACTTTTTCTGGCTATGTCTTTCAAGCTATATCCACAGTAACTGGAAGTGATCTCAGTCTGCCTCCTCTATTGAGAAACATTTTTCCCATCGAATGTCTCGGATTCACTAAACCTTATTTCGGAGATTAACCTTCCTGGCCATATATACCTAGCTAGGAGAGCCTGCCTACCAAATTGCAACATAAAAGTGTGTTGTCGATGTTGGAGATATTTGTATATAACCCAATCCTGGTCTCGTTGGCCCAATCCCCAGTCTCAGCACTAGACTACTGGAATCAACGCCTGTAAAGTTCGAACGTTTGTGAGATCTACGACATTTATTTAAGCAGATGACCAGGTTAGCCATTTCATATTTAGATTATTAATGCAATAGAGTGCCAAAGGAACAACGGATAACCAATTGCCAAAGTCATAATATCATTCAATCATAGCTCCCACCTGTCCCATGTATGTCTATCTAAAAATCAAATTCCAAATACAAGAAGAACAACTAAAAACATCGCGGATGTTTATATGTGCAGACGATATCAGAGCTACTCCATCAACTTCGCCAAACCCCGACTAACCCCTTCACTTTCCCCAAGCTTTTCACACATATCCTTAATCCATTCCTTCATTCCCCACTCGCAAGCCATCCTCAAAAACCGTAGTATCTGGAATGTCCCCAGGAAATTCCTCGATTGACCAATTAGGAAAGGTCCCAGGACATGTCTGGTACCAGTGAAATCTCTGATGTCGTCGGTATACACCACATTATAATACCAATTGGCGCCGATGACGGATAAGGTAAGAATCAGCGGCGAGGGCTTTATTTCAGTGGTGATGTCTTCGTCTAGTACTTCTGTAGGTGCCAAGTCCTCCGTGTGTATCATACTACTGTTGAGGTTTACAGGGTTGACATTAGCAGCTGCCGTTGTTGCACTGGCAGAAGACCAGGAGGCTAGCATCGCAGAGGCGCAGAGTGTGGTCTCATATTCCGCAGCCAGGGAACTGCCACTCTCATCTTTGATTTTGACAGGAATAACAGGAAATGGGATGGAGTGGGTGAAGGCTGTGGGGGCGCGAGTCCGGCACATAGCTTCTAGGTCTTTGAGGAAGTCTGCAACTACAGGATCTGTTTTGTCAAGTCCTATGGCGATATCGACTTTGGCAGAGGCAGTATCATACTGTCCCGTATCACTTTCGGTGGCAGAAGATAACGAGTTCTTGCGGGGTCTTGAGGTGGACGTTTGGAGGCGGGGTGGCGCCGAAAGCCGGCCCATGTCGATAGGGAGAAGGGCCGGTTCTAGATCAATTGTGGTTCTAACCAATTGTTAGCTCTCAAGATATCACTTTTGCGAACAATTTTGACTTACGCTACCAGTACGGAAACTGTAGACTCATATGACTTAAAACCATGTTCCAATAGCGCTTTCGCGTGCATCACCCAGTCGGTCTCCGTGCAGGATGCCACATGTAATTTCTCCGAGTTTTGCACGCTCCGGGTAACAAAGTCCAACTCATAATTCAAATCTCGATCGGACCAGTCGTCCGCAAAACCTCCATAGACGAGATCAGGGAGGTAGGTGAAGGGATCGAGTCTCTCGATATCATCCTGGAGATCCCTCAATTAGCCCTAAAATTCATCCTGAGGCGGGACAGCCCCTTCCTTACCCTAAAACTTGTCGGAATACATCCTTGGGCGGAGCACCAGCCACTCAATCGTTTCAAGAAACCGCCAACGCCCACCCCGATCGTCCGTGTCGCCCTCGAAAACTTCCCCGCTCCACCGCTGCACCCCAAAAATCGAAAACTCGGTCGTGTTCTGTCCAAACTTTCTCGCTTCATCCTCATCAGGGTGTCCGGGCTATGGCTGAATGGCGTCGTAGGTCTTTGAGTTATCGTTTTTTCCGTAAATTGTGCCTGGGACTTTGACTCGAGGTTAAGTCGCCCCAGACTGATTCTTGAGGCCGTCCCCTCCCGATCCCTAAGCCCCACCATGCCATGGTGGTGGCCAGGTCGCAAATCCCTGCTACTGCTTTTCCGACGGAGTGTATGCCTGGAACTAGTATCTCCTGGCGTGCGGTCGGCGCGGTGTTCTTTGGCTGTTGCCCGTAGGTTTTCACTCTTGCTGCTCTATGATTTAATCCAAAGGAAAGATTCCCCAAGGAAAGTTGGACACGTCAGAACGAGAACGAAGGTTTTTCTTGTCTTCAAAAAACAAGTGTGATTCTTTGCATTTGCCATGTTTGCATTGCAGAAGGAGGGGATAAACCATTGGATTGATATCGAAGAGATTACGATAAGTGAAGTTTTCGATGTGGGAATCCAAATGGTTGGAGGGGAGCCAAATGGGTGGATATCCTCCCGGATTGGCATAGGGGAAATGTCTCGGTCGGTTCAGATAATTGTCCTTTTTTTTTTTTTTCGTGCGTAGGTGGAAGTTACCTTTGATTTGTGCAGTACCTTTCTCTTCTTTGGCACCGGTGGAACTGTCTGTGGCGGATTGTGCGATTGAACCTCTGCTTGCCAGTCTGATATCCGACGCTTGAATGAACGAGTCAAAAAGTCGGCTGTTGGAGATGGTAGTTCTCCAGCTCCATCCATTGCGCCTATGTCGTAGATCTGCTTGCGCTTCTTTCCTTAGCAAATTTGTCGGCCGACTATATTTGAGGAGTACCTCTCGAATTTCTAGTGAATGAGCAGTAGCGGGAGAATGATGTGGTTGGTCTCACGACGAAAGATAGTGGGGAAAAGAACAGTTGCTAGAGCAGAGTCCGTGCTCTAAAACCTCTCTTCAACGAACCCACGTTGTCCGTATGTAGTGTTCAGGAGCAGCCCCGTATTAATGCGGTGAGGTGTTAATTCTGTGCTGCCAACTGTTCAACCGAATTTTCTTTCCTTCTGTTTCTCTTGCTTGCCTCAAATTGCTTCTCTTCGCTGCTCGGTTATGACACCAATCTGTCGCTATACCCGTTTCCCCGTCCTTTTCCCTCTTTGTTTTATTGCGCAATACCCGCTGCTAAATTGGAAAAGTGGAAGGGAAAAGGCTGATCTTATGCAAAATTCAGGGGTGAAGGAAGGTAGGTGTAGTTCGGCTGGTCTTTCATTGATAAAGAACATCGTCTTTCAAGGCGAGCGCAATTGAAGAAAGAGCTGGCGGAAGGGCTGCGATTTGCTCCTTCCAATTCTACGCGTCCTCCTATGATCTCGTGTTACTTGATTTGTTTTCCTTTCTCATTCTTAGGGCTTGCTTGTTCGCCGGATTTGGTTGGACTCCTTCGGTGACTTCTAACGAAGTTCACAGCGAAAAGTTTTGCTTTTTCGCAGACGGTTTTGCGGTCCTGAAATTAAGATTTCTCCCTTTCACAACCATCTGTTGGCTGCGAACTGCATCGATCATGCAGAGGTCATATGAACACTCGCCTTGCAGCTGCATCCCGCCATCCCATTCGACTTGTAGACGACGAAGTACTACTGCATGGGTTGTGGGTCTTGAAACGACATATCGAAGGCGATCGAAAGCTGCATATGCAACAGATTTTCAGGCCGAATCGAAACGCTGAAGACGGCGTGAAAGTACGCCGAACGCCAAAACTAGTATCCACTAACAGCTGTCTGTTTGTTGGATTCGGACTTTTCAAATCGACCGGGTTGGAACTGGCTAGCTATCGTGCGCATGCATTTGTTTGCTGGTTCGTGCCGAACTCTCACAAGGGTTATTTAGGCGCCGACGACTGGCCTGCAACGGATATCTCAGCTGGGAACACTCGTTTCGCGATGTATCCAACCTATTCTAGCAGCTGGGCTACAGCTAGGCGAAAGATAATCCTTATGGTAAAGTAGATTCTGAGGCAAAGTTTTGAGGTCAGCATTTCGAGCTCGATGGCACAGATTGCCTTCCCAACAGTGATTACGTTGAATCTACTACGCCTATCTAATCTACCTAAATTCGAGGCTCTTTCGCCAGCATAGTCACGGTTGTTCCGTCTTCCAGTACTTCCGTCTGTTCTACGAGCTCATATCGCCCTTTACGGGGCAAATAGACTGTCCAAATGTACCAGTATAGACCCGCGATTAAGAATACTAGTACGGTTGCAATAGCATACGTCCCATACCAGAACTTCACGTCTCCCTTCCCGCCTTCTGGTCGAATAAATGGTGCAACCAGAAGGGCGATACAAGTCGCAATTCTAACAAGCACGGCCCCGGAAGGCGCCTTATAAGGGCGTTTCAACCCTGGATGGCTTCGACGGAGGAGTATCAAGCCAATGACAACCGCTAGGGCTATAAATTGCTGCGCATACGATTGGACGTCCAAAATGAAGGCGTATATATCTGCCGGTGGTGTAAATATTATGATGAAGAACGCTTGGACAAAATTTATTGAAAGTGCTGCCAATGGTGCATTGAAGGGTTTTGAGGAAGAGAAGAACCTGCCAAAAGGTATCACCCCTTGTCGGGCGACTTCTTGGTTCAGGCGGGACTATTCAGGGTAATTAGGTGAACGGGGTTCCGTCGTAAGTGAATTGAACGTACCTGTGAGAACAGTCCGGCCATCACATTGCCGGCTGTTGAAATCGCTACCGCGAGCGAGAGCACCCGTCTACCAATATCATATCCAAATACCCGTTCGAAGAAGAGCCCGGCAATAAGCTCTCCACTATTTCTGATATCTTCGCCGTCCACGACGGAGAAGTACGCCATGTTGACGAAAAAGTACATCAAGCAGACAGTAGCAAGCGCGGCTGTTGTTGCAGTCTTCAAAGTCCTCACCGGGTTTTTGATTTCGTTCATGACATCATTTGCGGACGCAAATCCCGTATAAGCGTAGGTTATCTTGAGAACAGCAGTCGACATGCTACCCCATCCCCAGATGCTACCCTCAAACAATGAACTACGATCTGCTGTACCATGACCTTTGGCGATAACGACCAGAGCAGTTAGTGTGATTAATCCCATCAGAACGAGTTTGATGTATCCTAAACCCGTCTGAATGGCGATTCCAGTACGTAGAAAGCAGCCATGGATGAGAACGGTCCATGTGAGGAGAAGTAGTGCGAACCCTCTGTTCGCTAGCTTAGTTGATGGCAGGCCGAGGGCGAATGTCAAGTATTCACCAAAAACGATACAGTTGCTCGCCACCGAATATAAAAAGATAGTGTAGAAGGCGAAGAGAATGCTCGCCAAGAATTTCGGCTTCGGATAGGTGAATTCCAAATACACCTGTCAAGCTATCTGTTAGTCGACCGTTGCGTCATAAGGCGAGTTAAATCACGAGATATACCTTATCGCCTCCACTTCTAGGCAGCATACACCCGTACTCCAAGCTAACCGTCAAGGCGCACACCGCAATTGCAGCTCCAACAACCCAAAGCACGAGTGACAAACCAACGCTTCCGACAGAGCGATAGATACTCCCAGGAGTCGCGAAGATACCCGACCCGATAATTCTTGAGACCACCAGGCTGTAAACGTGGATCCATCCTAGATTCCGGCCAAAGGTGGCGGTTTCCGGGACTGTGCGAGAAACAATAGGCCGATGCGACGAAGGATCAAGGGTGGGCGATAGGGTGAGCAGGCTGGCAGGCCTAGATCTAGCGGTGACGACGCCTGAAGACCCATCATTCGCAACAGCCTCTGTATCTCCCTCGTGCACATCTTCGTGAAGAAGTGGGACATGGTCATCCTGCATATCGTGAGACGACATCATTTGGGTTACAATGGAGGCGAAGCTGTATGATCTTTTGGGGGATAACGTTGGAGATGCATATTGTGATTGCGGAGGAATGTCAGTTCAAATTGGTAGTGTATCTGGAAAATTGATTGATTCGCCCGTGCTGGCCTGGCGTCTTTGGTCTTTCGATTGAGTCGCAACCCCCAACCTCGACGACTGATATCGATTGGTCGGCATCACAACTTCGTATGATCGTTTGTTCTCGCCTTTGGCAAGGCTGGAGGATGCCGATGGTAGCTGCCAATACCAGCAATACATATTGATGTTTAGCCTCGAACCGCATTCCAAATCCCGCAACGCATCTCATCCAAATTTATCAGCTAGTCGGTTCCGTGCTCCGGTTAGAGCGACGTGAAATTGAGCGGTCCTAGCTTTGATCACCGACAACAGGTATCTGTAGCAGCTTTGAGACAAAGCCCATGCTTCAGGCTTTGCGTTTACATTTTTTTCGCGGAGGCCTCAGGTCAAATTGGAGGCTGAAAGAAGAACAGGCCGTCAATAGCTCGAAGCTTCTGCAACCACAGCAGACCCGAAGTTCCCGGGATCAAAGACCCACCGACAATCTGCACACATGCAAGGATTCCGGTTATGAAGTCTCAGCCCTTGGCAGGGCAAGTGAAGTTCCGCAAGGCTGGCGATTTCCAGACCAAACGAAGGCTCACATCCTGCCCAACCCTGCAGCCCGCCCGAGGGCTCCAATTTTAATGCGATTCCTGAACTGCGGGGCTGGATAGCACCGACTCGTATCATAATCGCCTACATGTACTCACCTGCGCATGCAGTTAGACCCAGATATCTGTCACAACCAGGATGTACCCTTCCCGCCTGTTTTGTTTCTTGTTTGTCGAAAATGACTGCGATCCAACTACGTAAAAGTAATGCAAGGTCCCGTCCGGTCTTCCTCTGATCTTCATTTACGGCCTGAGTACAACGAGACAAGCCTGAGTCTTTCTTTTTTTCTTTTACCGGTGTCGTTAATGGTGCAGTATTCTAAGGGCTATCAGACGGCTCCAAGTTCTTTTCGCTGCTGGCATACGTACGCTGCAGTAATCTAGACCACAGATATCACACCATTCTCAAGCCTGTGCGGACTCCTTGACTTAGCTATCAACCGACTGCGGCAGTCTGCACACCCCATCTCTAGCTCTTACTTTTATATCCATCGCATGCATTTTGATGCTCGACCCGAAACACCTTCAAGAGCCAACGATTCGCGCACGCGAGCTAGTCCGCCAAAATGGCGACGGCGGTCATGATAGACAACGGCCTTTACCTAGGCTGGGAAACTAGTCAGTGCCAGAGCTACAAATACTTTCTCCAGATAATTACGATTGAGCAGCCGAAGTTCGCTACACCACGGGAACGGGGTAAAAACATTGAAAGGGTATTCTATCCAAAATCCGATGTCCAGGAAATATTTATGCGGGATGGAGTGCTTAGGGATATCGTTGGGTGTACGACTTGCAGAGGTTGTAGGTCCTTCCGAGGGCCTGAGACCACCGCCGGGAACAAGTTAGAGGAGAGTCTTATAATCAATAGCATTATCGATCCGGAGCATCCGAGGTTTATCCTCCTCGCAATACTTGTCTGCCTCGGGCAGGCATATCTAATACGCTACCTAAACCCCGAAAGATTTTGCGATAACAACCTCGATAATATCACGAATGAGATGGTGATGCGGAGGGGAAGTCTAGAGGAGCTGTTGCCCCAGGCGCTAAGCGTGGAGCATTTCTTGGACCGCTTTCAAATGTTAAGACGGAGATTCGATTTAAAGACTTTCGAGCAATTTGGCAAGGGACGACGCTTAGAATTCGACGAGGAGGACATCCTCCCGTTCAGCGTTGACGAGGAGCATAGCTCAAGCACTTATGGAATTGTCCACAAGTTCGAAATCTACCCTTGTTACAACAACATCACTAGAAACGGAGTGAAAGTAAGGATTTATCCAATTCGAAAGAGTGCCCCAAGTCTGAAGGTAGTGCTGACGAGTCCGGAACTAGGTCACGAAATTCGCCCGTAAGGTCCTACGAGCGGAAATTGCAGAGTCGGATTTCCGTTACGAGAGGGATAACCTTGCCTTCGTCAATAGCCTCAACAATCCCAATATCATAGAAATGTTTTGTTGGTATACCAGAAGAAAACCTGGGGGCAAAAACGAATTCACGTATGTATTCCCCTTTATGGAAGCGAGCTTACATGATGTTCTCACGGGAAAACCCAATACCCCACCTGATCTGAAGAACCATCAGGCTGTGTCTTTATACAACAGTCCCATCTGGCAACAGATGGTGGATGTAACTTCAGGTCTCGTGGCAATACATAACCCCGACCCAAATTTATTAAGAAAACAGGGTCTGCAGCCCGCACCCGGGGGCTGGCTTGGATATCACTTTGATTTCAAGCCTAGCAACATCCTCGTAGACTCGGATGGTCGGTTTTTGATAACCGACTTTGGGTTGTCTGTCTTCAAACGACGAAGGACAGACGATATAAGCACATCTACAAGGGGTGAAGAGAGCGAAATGTTGCACGATCCCCTAGGCACGCCTGCCTACCAACCTCCAGGTATTCAGCCTACACCGGGCATCTTACCCATAGGGGATGTACCTTACGATATCCCCAGAATGCGGCGCACGTACGATGTCTGGAGTCTCGCCTGCGTCATGACCGAAGTTATCACTTATATTCTCGGCTACAAAGGCGAGAAGGGTCCCGCTGCAGTGGCACGTTTCAAGGAAATGCGTGCGGCAGATTCAACACGAGACGGCTCTACGGCATGGCATTACAGATCGAGCGCGGCGAATAATGAACCGCGTCTGAAACCCAGCGTCGAAGACTGGTTTAAATACATGAAAATTTTAGCCGGCACAGAAGATCCATACCTTAGTACGATCTTAGATTTGCTAGAAGAGATGTTTGGCATTTACTCAAGGTCAAACTCTAAGGATGCTGAGCAGAGATTGCGAGCTGCAAACCAAAGAGAGAAGGAGAGGCAGGAATCTATATTTCGAGGAACTACTGGCATTCCTATGGAGGAGATTCCATTCTCGGTATCACAATGGATCAAAGCTAGAGGCAAAGAAAATCTTATATATGATAGCGAGCTTCAGGCTAAGTTTATCATGTTTGTTCAAGACTACTAGTGAGTACCCGACTTCCAAGCTAGCCTCCGACGCTCGTTCTAACATTATTCCGACGCTTTAGTCATGACCGCTCAAGTATTGACGGTCGGAGCGAGAAGCTCAAGCTTCGGCCTTGGGTTGAAGTTCAAGCTCTCAAAGTCTTTCAAAGTGAACATGTGAAATCACGCTTAAGAGTTGTGATAACATTCAAAGAGCAAAACAGACTAGTGGCAGAATCAGAGGGCTGTAAGAAACCCCCCCAATATAATTGACCTAGATTGATCACTTCAAAGAGCTAACATCATGTTGCAATAACAGCTGTATACAGCACGGAACAATTCATTCCTTTGTATCATTATGAAGACGTCAATGAAGACTTCGCCAACTCATGCGCTTTCCGAAACACCTTCGTCGATAGGCTGATTGGCTTCGAGGACTTTTCAGACTTGCGCCAATTTCAGGAGGCAATCCTAGGATACAGAGTAAAGTCTGATTCCGATCAGAACATTCGATTTTGTTTCATGGATAAGGAAGGCTCAATGTGGAGATCGGGGATGGACGGCGCACGGGTTGAGATATGGACAACCCATGGTTTATCTGTAAGTTATCTTTCTCGTAAACATTGTGCTCAGGTTCTTACACGCCTTCACACGACAACCAGAAGCCACCCCAGCTATTCAACAGCAGCCAGAGGGGTGTGGGATTACCAACACTTAGCCGAGTCAATAGCAGTCAGGTCTCTACACTGACACCACCTCATACACCCAGAGAAGGGTCCATGATCACCCAAACAACGACACCTGGAAAGAGCCACGACTCGTCAGTAGTTATATTTCGCCCTTCCCACAGGGATATTCTTATAATTCCCGTTCTTCAACAAAAGGCGCGTCTTTGCGGCGGCTGTCCTGGTAACTGGGGCGATCCAACCTCAGTCAGCTTCATTGTCAACCCTCCGCATGACAAGTTTGCAGTACTGAGGTTTAAATCGGAGTCTTTGGAACCACAATTGGATCCGCTAGATCCCATCTCGGGCATTCCCGGGATGCCACTCGACCTCAAAGAGGCAATATTGCGCTCTAGGGACGATATAAATAAAAAAACTGTGTTCAATCAAACTTGTGTCAGTTTGAGATTTAAGACCGAAAAGCGTAAGAGCTCTTCTCCCATAATCGTAGACACTTTGTCATACTCCACGAAACAGTTTCCTGACATAATGGGTGGAATAGACTGTCTTGATTTCATCGCAGCTTTTTCCAGGGCCTTTCCATGGAAGCACCTTTACGAGACTGGTTTTCATAATGCTCATTTCGGTGCCAATCGAAGCTTGGCCCCGACATTAGAGGTACGATATCTATAACACAGATATAAAGTTGCAGCAATCACAGGAATGTACCTAATATGACTTGAATCTAGGACTCCCCGGCCACACTAGCCAAACAATTTAAACGGTACTAAGATCTTTTCATTGAATCTCTAAAACTTTCAACCAAATTTTTATATACATATGTTCGTTGTCAAGCGCAGGAGTTATATGGTGCTTTGCCCTACCGATCAAAATCGTTTAATATACCCCTTTCTGAGCCTTTAGCAATTTCTGGTCTACATCTTACTTTTTACCTATATATAAATTAGCTGTTTATTCTTATTCTGCAAGCCCTGAACATTTAGCCAAGCCTACTTCCTTCGTATCTTTGTGGTTGTAAATCGGATGTCACGAATAGATCATGAACAATCAATTGTCCGCCGGTATAGCCTCGCACCGTGGTGATACCCCAGTGGGAATAAGCAGCGCTGTCATGAGCAACTCGCTGTGTCTTTCAGTTTCCGGCTCCTTCAATTCTGCCGTCCCAGCTGCAGTGCAACGATGAAAACGGAATGTGTCGTCTGGGGGGTGCCAGTGGCACTGCACATGTGTTGGGCGGAGTCTTATCGAAGACGAATACCATAATTGGATCGAAGGGTATGCACGGGCTGAAGTTTTATGCCAGACAGAAGTCCTGAGCCATACGGAGCCGTCTCCCGACGAATATATATCATTGACAACATTCACAGTCGGCGAATGTCTTAATTTAGTCACGCCTTTTTTAAAGAAGGATTTGTATAGAGACAAATATATTGGCTTTGAGAATTCAATGCCTCCAGGCCAGGCATCTTTGCAGCAGAGATGCCTACAACGCGTTGTTGCAAGATCCTTCGATCCCTTCGGACCGTTGCATGCGTTGTTGTAGTTATTTTCATAATGTTCAGAGATGGCCGTTTGGTATATGGTAGTTAGCTACCTACGACCGGAATGGCCCCGGGAACATGAGTGGACCTACCTTGGTGTGGTTCAACCCAGCTTTCCACTCGGCCTGACATATAGCCGTGAAGCAGTATCTTCGTTTGCTGCCTAACATCAGCATCCACTATCCTCATCTAGCGTTATGGTAGGTCTTAACTGAGACTGGACTGGCTAGGTGACAACATTTTGCCTGTGGATGTGGAGATTCGACTGATCGAGCCTGGGAGTTCACTTAGCGTAGTGATGTTGAGGTTCACAGGGATCGATCTAAGACTACCTAGTCGCAGGTGCTAGCGAGTGCAGAACATGAACACAGCACCATGATCTGGGGTCGGATTTCTCGTCGCGCGACCAGAGTCTAAAAAAGAACCACAAGGCCTCTACGGCACCCTACCTTCAGGCAGCACTGAGTGCTTGGTGGATCTGTCAACAACATGCACGAAGGCCAAGCACTTTTACAGAGACCCCACAAGATCCAAACGCGAGGTTCGAAACGAGGCTACAAGGTTTCTCGCATGGGTTCCCGAGATCCCCACTTTTTGTGAGTCGCAGCTGCAGGCTGCGTAAGCGGGAAAATGAGTTCCCATACAATACTTGGCAAATTCCATCCATAAGATAATTTCAGCCCACTGACGACTGGGTTGCTATTTCGAGTTTGGGAATAGGTTCTATAGGCTGATATGACGCTCGAAAGGACATTCGAACCCATGACTTTAAGCCTTTTCAGTCTCAAGCTACTTGTGGACGGTGGCGCTTGCGTTTTTCTAGGCTTCCGGCCTAGACATGCAGCTGCATGTGGAGCTTGATCCCTCAATCCCGCCAAAAAAACTTCAGAGCCTTCTCTCGCACAAGCTTTTGGCTGCATGAAAAATGAGGCTTAAAAAAAAAACGTTACTAAAATTCAGTTTCAATTTCAAGGCGGACGCGTTAGGTTCGGCGAGAAGCTGGACCAGGCACGCGAGTGACTTATTAATCCAACGTGCCCGCAGCCGGTGCACGGAGCCATCCAACAGGCTGATGGTAACAACCCATATTCCATAGGCTGGTGGTATAAAGGGCTCCGGTGTCTGCATTTGAATCCTTTGGCGTATTCCATGCCATTGCCCCTGCTGTCTGAACCCTTCAAGAATATCATTCCTAGAATTCTTCAAGTCAATTTCTTAGCCTTCAATCATAATACCGATATTGTGAAGGCGTAGTCTGTTAATCAATTGATATCTCCTTCCTTCATTGTATCGGAGAAGTTGTGAGCTATAAACACCAGTACTGCTATCGTAAGACCGCCTTCATAATGCAGCACGGAGGGAAAGAAAGGCGAACTAATACGATACAGTGCCGTCTAGGTTCTAAATTATCTTCACCACCATGGCGCAGATAGCAGGGGATGTTTCGGGCTTCTCTGAAGACGAAAATGGCCCAAGTCGTCCCAGGCCCCGCCCCCGCCGCCAGCCATCTGGGAGATCAGCTCCATCTTCAGGCGCTGAACGGCCTCGAAGATCGTCAGCGCACTCCTCAACGTTTATACCAAATGAACTCCCCCCGATATCCCCAAGTCCCATATCATATACCGAAACACAAGCCGCAGAGGCAGGAGCGATTAGGCCGTTAGCTAGTCTGATTCCACCAATAATCGAGCCGCCACAGATTGCGCCAGTATCTCACATGTCTCAATCACCACAAACAACCAATGAAGCCCGGTACTCAATATCGAGTCACAGCCAATTGGAAAACAGACCTTCGTCATGGGTTTCCACCGAGCAGAAACCACAGCTATACAGCCCAGCTGAGTCTCAGTTCACACGTCGTACAGCGGAGCCGGCAGAACGGGGAACACGAGAGAAGCCTCCAATGCTGAAAAGGCAAGAAAGGCCCGTTGGAGTTCGAGCGGCTAGGCCAGGCAGTGCTGGTTCAAACTCACAAAGATCGCTGCAGAAACCGGACATGGATGCGTTGATTGTTGGAGGCCGACCAGCAAAGAAGCTAGGGACAATAGAAGTTTGTTCACTGATCGTGAATAAGATGGTATGACAAACCCATCTTTCTTGCCGCAATAACGAGTTTCCCAAATCTAATTCACCCCGCGACATAGATCGGAAGCGGTATCGTAACCGGACCGGCTCAAGTCCTGCTTTACACTGGTAGGAAGGACTATGCATTGCTGCTCTGGGGGCTAGGGTTTCTTTATACCCTGGTCTCGGTAGTGATATTCGTAGAGTTCGGTTATAAGTTCAGAGTAACGGGTGGAGAATTGGTCTATGTAGGTCCTAGATTCAGATTAAAGACCCTTCATCGCGGCCTCAATCGATACTGACTGAAATCTTCTGTCCCCTAGCTCGACGAGATATTCAGCCGGCCCAGGCTTCTCCTCGTCACGATATTTGCTGGCCAGTTCATCCTATTCTGGAACACAGCGACAAATTGTTCTCAGGCTGCCCGCCAGATCATAGCCTGTGCGGATCGCTCACTAGACACAAACAATGTCTACGCTGGGCAAGACACTCGGCTCATTACTTTCATCGGAATGGTCATATCATCTGCCGTCTGCCTCCTCCACTACTTCTCCAGAGCAGCTGGAAGAGTCACTAATGTAGGGTTCGCTGCCTTCAAGATATTGATGCTGCTTGTCCTCCTAGGGCGTGGAGCTTGGTTTGCGGAAACATTTAAGCAGGGCCAAAACGATTGGAGCGTGGAGCCGAGACCTATTGAATGGAAATCCTTCACATACGCAGCATTTATTGTATTGTTCGCTTTTCAAGGCTGGGAGAATGCTTCATTCGTTGCAGGTGAAGTAGACATTGCGAAGACGAGAGCCTTGAGAAATGGATACTATATCGCCGTGTTGCTTGTTGGGTTTTTATACCTCTTCGTCAATGTTGCCTTCCTCAGAGCTTTCGAATTTGTCGTGGGGGGTACCCCGGATAATATTGCCGCCAGCCTGAGCAATGGGATAATCCCAATTGAGGTTCTAGCTAGCGATGGCTATGCCGCGCGCTATTGGGGTAGCACCCCTAGTGCGGTGAGAGCCTGGACTGTGATGCTAACCCTGTCGGCTCTTGGAAACGTCTTAGCAGTGACTTATACCTGTGGTCGAGGTAAGTGAATAGTCTCCAGCGGTACGAGGCCTTTTGTAGAGGTACAAGTTCTGACAATCGCATAGTCAAGCAGATGATTGGCCAGGCATACGTCTTCCCCTGGTCCCGACTTTGGGCGCGGGAATCAAGGTTTAACACCCCATCTGGAGGCCTCCTTCTCCACTGGATCTGTACCTGTATTCTCATCATCATTTCGGTGCGAATTCCCAATTCAAAGGGAATCCAACTTCCAGGGTCTCTTCAGGCCTATTCACATGCCGTGGTTGCTTGTAAGTGATCTTTGAAATCTACATGATCGAAATGATCGGTCGAGATAAATATTGAGACTAACTTGGCTATCCTATCAGTTGCGGTTACGATTGCATTTTGCTTTTTCAAAGCGCCCCTAGTGGAAGGAGAAGAAACTTACCAATGGTCCTGGTTGAAATTCAAACGGGTCTCTTGGCCAATAATAACTGTTTCAATTTTCATGAACCTTGCCATGATCTGTCTCCCGATCAAGTCCGCCGTCCCAGACTCCTCTGTCCCCGGTTGGGTCTTTGCCACAAGCTGCTTCGTAGCGGTTCTTAGCAGTACTTTGTATTATTTTATGCTTTTCCCAGTCGAAGATTACATGCGGTCAAGCAGCCGCTGGAAAAAGTGGAGCCTGCTAAGACTGGCTGGAGTCAGCTGGAGCATCCGGCTTGTTGAAGAAGACATCTATGACGAGAGATGGGAAAGATTCCAAAGGACTTCGAGGCATTTCGACGAGTTGACCTCAAAAGTGGGGTATCAGGACGAACAGATAGCGCAGTATGGCGAAAGGAAAATGGTTTATTATACAGTAAGTGGCACCCCCATGAGCTACGGCATCGCTAGACGATGGTTTACAAGAAATGATTATGTCAAACTAACATTATACACTCTGCTTTACAGCTTGACTCAGTTATCATTGGTAATAAGACACATCAGCCGAGCACTGCGAGAAGGCTGATGTTCTGGTTTTTCGGCGGCAGCTTCAATAATAAAACGTACAAGAGCCCTTGGACTGAGTGGGCCCTCCAAAAACCCAGGTTTCAAGGCAAAAATATTTTCTCCTCACTTAGGCAGAAAAATTCTGCGCCATCTGGTTTGCACATGGAAAATATTCATTAGATGGATACCTTTTGTTTTTGTTTTGTTTTTTTTTTGGCCTTAACTCGGTGTACGAGCAGAAACCCCGCCAATCCGCAACTTTTCAACAGTTTTACAAACTTACACAAAAATAATATCATAGTCAATAGATTTGTACATAATTCATGCATGCATTAATGAAGATATACGATAGGTTAAAAAGATTGTCATATCCATACTTACTTTAAATATATGTCTGGAAATCTAGGCTTGAAGCCAAAGATTACCTGCACTTCCCAAACTGTATTTTCGCAATGTGTCAACGTCTCTAGATATACCACCCCAAAAACTAAACGTAAGAATGCCCAACGTTCTACCCTCAGTATACAGGACATGCTTCGGAATTTGGGGGGTTAGTTAGATATCCAATTTTATGACCACAAGCACACAGATGGAAATGGGGAGTTCAGAAACAGGGAATCTTTAGATTCACCGACAATTTGGAGCAGTATTGATATCGATTTTGTGGAATCGGCCGAATTACTACTAAAGAAAAAGGCCAGCATGAAGATTTTGGCCTATTGTATTCTTAGATATTTTACTTATAGATATTTCGGTCGACTACGTTTACCATCTTCTCCAGGTGTACAGTGTTGAAGCCTTTTTTTTTTTGTTGATTCTCATTTTTTTATTGAAATTCTCTGCAGGTGTAAGTAGCAATAAACTAAATACATCCTCAAATGCTAAGTACATGGAAATCCAATATAAATGGTTAATCCAAATGCATTCATTCGTAAGGAGCGTGGGTCGCTGGTATTCATCATCGATTATGAGATGGCCATGACAAATAAACAATAAGAGATGATTTACTCTTTAAGGTATTTGGGTATATCGTAATGAGATATAGAAAGGAAAGAAATTTGGAGAAACGCGGTGTAATTTACTGACGAGCAGCAGCTGGGACAGACTCAACGGACTGGGCTCCCTTAACGGTCTGGCTCATATATGGGGTGGATTCGTTGTCAGCTGGCTGAGAACGCTTGCGGAAAGCGAAGAAGACAGCAACACCGATGATGGCAGAAGCTCCGAGGATGGAACCAACTGCGATACCAGCCTTGGCGCCAGTGCTAAGTCCGGAGTCTGTCTGTATAACTGGTTGCTCCAGAGCGGGCTGGATAACGGTCTCAGTCGACTGTGGGAACTCAGTAGTGGTGACATTGAAGCATGGGATGGTGTCAGTGAAAGCGGTGGTACCGACAAGAGTCTGTTCCAAATCAGTTTAATTTGTCATTACTATAGGTATATAGATCACTGGAGCTACTTACGATATCAGCGCAAGCAAAGAAGGATTCGTCCTTGTCAGAGTCGTTGGACCAGTATTCCATCTGGATCGTAGCGTTCGTGCCCTCAGCAACATTTGAGATAGTTGGTGCTTTGTAGCACTGGTGACCAGCCTCGATTGAATCAACTCTGGCTGGGACGAAAGTGCTGAAAGCGCTTTGAGTGGTTGGATCTATTCACATATTAAGTTTACAAGTTAGAATACGATGCTTGTAGCACTTGAGGTTGGACAACATAGTACTTACTGTTTCCATAAGCAATGCGGAAAACTACGTTCCACGCATCGTCAGCAATGGAAAGAGAAACAGCGCCTCCAACTGAATACCCATAGAAGTTAGTTGGATACCGTCATTCAAACTTTTGTTAAAATTCCATTCGGAAAAATCTTAAGTTAGCTCACCAAGTGGAAAGTCGGTTCGGGTGGTTGGACCGCTGGATGAACCGCAAGGGGCCTTATTATCCTCAGAGGAGGACCATGGACGATCTTCCGGCCAAAGGAAAGCAACCGGTCCCATAGAAGAGCCCTGTTCTCCTTCACCGTGTGCCTGAGCAGCAGCAGGGGCTGTAATAGCGGAAAGGGCCGCTACCAGATACAAGGCGTTACGAAGCATTTTTAAATATATATTAATATTAAGCAAATCCTTTTCGGATCTATATATTTGTATAATGCAGGTGGAAGGGTCAGAAGACCGTTTTGTGAACGGATTAATATAAGAGGAGATTGGAGATGATGAGGTGAGGGAGAAAGAGATACAAAAGCTACTCATAGATGGGAGAAAGCAGCGATTAATATAATGCTCACAGAAACTCCCTTGATAACATACAACACCCAAGTCGAGTATTTGTCTCTCTAAAAGTGTATAGTGTTGGACTGTCCCCGGTCCGGCATGCAGCGAGAGCCCTCAATGACTCCCCTGCCGCTCCGTTCGCACATGGCCACGAATTGATATATCATGACAGGCTAGTCTGGAAGATCACAAAATCCGGCTGCCCTCGTCTCCCGAGAAACCTCTTGGCGAGAAGGCGTTTCGGTCTTCGTTCACATCTTCTTATTGAGTTTTTTGACTTCTCACACGCTTAACAGGGCATCGGCGGAATATACCTCGGTGCCGTGCAGTATGGTATGTAGCTCAGTTGTCTCTGAGAAAAGCAGGAATGTCTCGAAGGTGGGGAATGGCGCCTCATTCATGCATATAGCCATGCGAGAGACAGACTCAAGCTTGGCCATCGGTAGGATGCTCGTGGGCAGGGCTCCGCGCATCCAGCCGAATCTGGGACTTTACGCATTGGTCAGTTAAGCTAGTTAAGCGTTTTGGAAATTTACAGTTTGATAGAGCATGGTTTCTGCGTTGCTAGTGTTATAACTCGGACCGGCTAGCTCCTTGCCACAAAGCCCGAGAAACGGCACCTGCCCAAAAGCCTCTTCAATCTAATCTGATCAGGCGATTAGATAATGAATTGATGATATCCCGAAGAGTTTCCTGCAGCTGGGTGCTCACAAGTGGGGTTCTCTCGATCATGGAAAACTTTTACAGGCGCTTTAGGCATGTCATGATGGAAATTTTCACTTTCCGGCTTTTGCCAAGTTGCCCAATGCCTTGCTAGTCCACATCTTTGCCTGCTTTTTGTTATCAGATCGAGGGAACTCCTCTGAAAATTGTGACTTGGTGGAGGTGCTTCTGCCAAATCCCTCCCGCCAACCCTAGAAATCTAATCTGATCCGGCTGACACGGAATAATGCCAATGCTGCCAAGTCGCTATCAGAATCAGACCATCTTATCAGATCCGCTGAGAAGAAGCAAAGGAACGTTGGAAAATGCGACGGACAACACCGCAACGGGCACCTAGGATCCCAGCCCACTCCAGGGTCGATTCAAAATTTGTGACTATGCAACCTCCCACGTTTGGAGCAGCAGGCGGGCCCATGTTGATGGCTTTTTTAGCTTTTAAGTATTTTTTCCACTTATTTTCCACGAGCACCGTTCGGGAGGGTTATAGTCCGACTGGTGCGGCGAGTCTTGGAAGTACTCAATGCTCGCATGCAATGCGATAATAACGGGAATTTCTTAACTATTACACAGGAGTGGAAGACTCCGTTCTCTCGGGTCTCAACAGTCACCCCAATTTCCGAAATCGCTCCTCTCTCGTCTTAGCAGCAAAAATTGAATCGCGCTGGGCCGGTATACCTGCGCTTCCATGCAGGGCGTAGCTAGCGCCAGCTGGATATGACATGTAGCAGTACCTAGAGGATGTTATAAGTCAAGTCTTGCGACCTCGCTGTATTCTTTTCTTCTCAAGCTGCTCCTCTTCCTCCCACTTCCAAATCACATTTGCTCGCTATCACAATTGCAGCTTTACTGTTAGCGGAACTTCCACTCGTTAATCATAGACTCTGGATCAATTATCAACCTTCCTAAAAGCTATCTAGATCTAGTACTTTGTTGCTGCCTTGCGCCTGTATAGTCATCATGCTTAATTCTCAGTTGATCCTCCTGAGCGCCATGGCTCTTCAAGGTGTTGCTAGTGTCGCTATCATGGACGATGAATGGCACTTGAAGCTCCTCAAACGTCAAGCTCCTGGTACTCCAGCTTTTAACTGCCATGATAATTGCGGTAAGAATCATAATCGGGACTTCTTGTTTAACAACAGTATTCTAATTGATATCTCCTAAATCCAGGTCAGGCTATCACTGCCTCCCGCCGTGAAAACCATTGCGATGACAATGCATTCAATGCCAACTATGCCAATTGCTTGCAGTGCTCCGGTCCCGATAACTATAACATCTGGAGATACTATGGGTTCACATTGACTGGCGCTGGTGAGGCATGCGGTCTCTCAACCACCCCTCTTTCTGGAAAGCAGCCGGATGTTCCACCAGCAATCCCAGCCGGTGGTGTAATCCCTAGCGGCGTTGAAACTACGAGCGCCCCGCCCGCAACTACCACTACAGAGCCTGAACCCACCACTGAGCCCCCAACGACCACTGCTGAACCAACTGAAGAGCCCACTGTTGAACCAACTGAGGAACCAACTATTGAACCAACTGAGGAGCCCACAGCTGAGCCAACTGAGGAGCCCACAGCTGAGCCCACTGCCGAACCCACTGAAGAGCCAACGGCTGAGCCTACAGAGGAACCTACAGCTGGTCCCACTGAAACCCCAACTGGTGAGTCTTCGACAGCGGAATCGACTGTTGAGCCAACATATAGCCCTACATATCCAACAAGTAAGTCTTCGACAGGTCAACCCTCTGTCAAGCCTACAAACAATCCTCTATCATCCTACGAACCCTCAACCCAGTCCTTGTATGAGCCTTCGTATGAGCCCACCACAAGCAAGACGACTACTAGCGTATACCCGACTTATTCGTCGGTTATTGTCACATATACCAGTACGTCTTGCATCTGGCTACGCTGTCCCCTATCAATCTCTGAATACCAGCTAATTTTCATAACGCAAATATAGGTGTCACAACTAGTTATGCGGCCCCAACTGCGACCACCACTCAGGGTCCTACTCCTACCTACAGACCTGGTAATCAAACCTCTTCTGCAGTAAGTTATACATTTGAACCACTCAATCACGTCTCCAGCCTAATCTTCTCTATAGCCACCACCACCAGAATACACCGGTGCTGCCAACACTCTCGCCTCCGGTAGCTTCGCCATCTTCGGTGCTGCTGCTATTGCCGCACTCGCTGCTTTGTAATTTGAGTTTCCTGGGGTATATGAGGCGGGTTTGATTCGATATAGCTATACACAATTTACATAATTAACCTGACGGACGGGCATAGCTTGGAATTCTCACATAAATCATCAAGATCCTCGTGTATAATAATATTACATAATATATACTATAAGTGTTTACGGTCCTATGTATTGATAATATGTGCGTCAGTCTCTTGAATTTTACCAGCTCGAGTAATCACTAAACCAGGAACCTAAAGAGGCTCGGTTGTCTGCGCATAGCTTGTGGTGTTAGATTTTTTTAAGGCCCTGTGTTGCTGAGAAGCGTCCCAGCCTCTGCACGAAGGGTCAGGCTCGTACTTATGACCAGTTTGTATCGGTATTATACCTAGAAGTTAGCCTCTAATCTAAGTGCTTGAAGCAAAGTATCGTCAAGCTTAGCTATCGCGCACAATTTGGAAGCGTAATATTATAGATATCGAAAGACGAATGAATTAATACTATTATTACACCGATAATATAACCATAACAAACAGTGAGCCCTGATGCCTGAATGAAAGAGCTAAAACCAGTTATCCAGGCGCTTAAGGTATCGCGTCGAATCCATCCATGAATGCTTCACCAAATCCAAACACAGCATGCCCAAATATAAACTTAATGTCGACTCATCACCAAAACGCCCCCCTGCTGCAGACCGTAACTCGACCGTGGAAATTAGGAAATATATCTCAAGCTGTACCCAAAATGTTAGCACCAACCATTCTTTCGAAGAAGCGAATCAATCTATTGTCCGCCACCAGAGGAGGACGCCCATCTTCTGTTCCTGCGTTCTTTCTCTGTCAAAACGCCACAAACGCAAATCACAAACTTATCCCATTCTTCGCCAACCGCAGGGTTGGGTTTAATCTGGTATGTTCCCGCCTTCCGCCATGTTTTGAATCCGTCATTGAGATATGTCGCCATCATTTCGCCGGTTTCAACGTCGGTGAGTTTGAGATTCAGTAAACTTGTCGTTCGGCCGCCGAGTGCTTTGGCATCTTTCCCGTAGACTCGCTCGAATCTATATAGTTTTTCGGTGCCTGGTGGGGACCACTCGGTCGTCAGGGATACCCAGTTCTTCAACTTCAGTTCGGCGCGTCGATCGGAAGTAGCTGGATCCCCGAAGCACATCTCATGACGGTTTCCAATGATATTGCTATGGGATACAAAGATTATGGGACCGCTGGTATCGCCGCCTTCGTGGACTATAACATCTGGTTTACCGCCGCGAAACGTAGACATGAGGGCTTTGTTGTCAACGTAGTAAAGCGGTTTGTCCGTAGCATCTTTGACGAGGTAGTCCATGTGAAAGCTATTCTTCGCAAACTCGACAGTATACGTCGAATACCCTGATACTTGAGGGACGCTTGTCGTACTTATGGTTTCCTGAGTGTCTTCTTTAATATCACCAGAATATTTGGCATCAGAGCCGCCAGATTCGGCAGTAGCATCAGCGTAACTAGGCGGTGGAAGAGCCCAGTTGTGATCGTAGTCCATTCTGTTTTTGTTTTGTGTTGGTTTTAACAAAAAGATCTGTATTGATTAAGAGTATGGTTGTCTTTGGTCTATCAGTGAGGATAACTTGAAAAAAAAAAAAAATTGTCGGGGAGATGCTTGATTTATATTAATCCATGGGCAATTACAGCTAGCATCGCATGATATGGGTAACCCAATCTTAACGTTTGTTAGGCCTCGACGAGTTATCGCCAAGTCCTGCAGCTATCGCCTACGATTGATCAAACGACATCGGGGTCGGGAGGCTTTGCGGCTTAGCCAATCTTGATTCCTTAGTTCGAGGCTTCGCAAAGCTTCCCACGCTCCCTATGACGCATTTTCTGGTCCAAACAAAACGATACAGCAAAGCTGTAAAGGTGCCTCGTAATTTTCCTAAGCATGCTGTGCTTCATTAGAGATTTTATCTATTGCATCCTTGAGATTCCCTGTATATCTATGTAATTATGCTTTGGGTTTAACGCGATCAATGCGGCAAATTAATGCTTTGCGGTATATACCGCTACTGGAAAGTAGGCTGATTTTGCAATCTGTTGCATTTTCGTCCAGCGAGGCGTGTAGAAGCATTTGAAGCGGACCAAAGCCACCAAAAAACTAGTCGACTGAGCCCTGGGATGACCATGAAGGCTAATCGAGACAAGATAACCCGAGATCGTCACTCTGCACAATCTTGTATGACCGAATTGATTGTGGTTCTAGATATCAATTTTCGCTGATGCTCAAACTTGCCACTAAAAATGCCGATGTGCAAACATCCCATACGATCACTCAACTCGCCTGGGGCGCAGCTCAATCAGGTCGGCACTCTTCGTAGGGCAGGCCGATCAACCCATAACGTTATACCGACATTGGCAGCGCTTTGGGCTTCTTATGTCGCCCGAATCCCGCCAAGCCAGGTTAGATGGTATAACTTGGCACAGCTCAGCATTTCTATAACGTTATAACACCGCCGAGCCCCATACTATGTATGATATCACGATACGTTTTAATACCTATCATTCTCTTGACCATAGCAGATTGAGTTCTCAGTTTTGAAAATTAGATAAAAAGAAGATGCAAATCTCATACGGCGATCGGCCAGTTCAAATGTTGTGGATATTATCCACCCACTGACTATAGTGTTTCCCATTAAAACACTCTCGAGACATGCTGCTTGATACTAGACGCCATGATAGTATATCAAGTTTGCATTTTTATATATAGCCGTAAATCATCGTAAATTAACATCATAACCTAGAACTAAGAGAATGTAGAAGGGCAGAGCCTTATTTGGGTCAGAAGTCCCAGACAAGAATCAGTTCTCCGACCTGGGAGTTTGTTCTTTAGATAATCTCAATTTCGAACTCGCTAACAGCAACATTCCTTCGACTTTTTTTGTCATCCTCGTCGTCTGCTTTGAGATCAATGCTGCGCTTCTTGACTGGATTTAAGTGATCGGATGATGTCTCTTCCGAAACGGTCATCTCCTCTGACGACGCTTCCGAGGTCTCTTCGGATGTCTCCTCGGTAGTCTCTTCAGTCGCTCCTTCTGTGGTCTTTTTTCTTGTCACTTCTGTAGTTACTTTGGTTGTCACTCTTGTTGTGACTTCTGTTGTGACTTCCGTCGTCTCTTCGGCTATCTCTTTTTGTTCTGCTGGTTCCTCTGTTGTCACTTCATCTACGCCTTCCGGGCCGTACGGTACTCCAGATAATTCTTTCTCTTTGCCTTCTGATTCATATGGTACTTCCGGTAGCTTCTCAGAATCTGTCTCGATTATCGGAGGGATACTAAGATGCAATTAGTTAATCCACTGGATAACTACCCGATGTCGTGGTAGAGCTTACCATCTTATACTCCATAGGCCGGTTTCCTCTTTACGAAACAATGCTGTTATCTGATCTGCGTCTTCAGAAATTTCAATATCATCATCTTCCGCATGCGGCCTCTTTCTCTTGAAAGCGTCAGCGCATGCGTCATCTGTTTTAGTAGCCCTGAGACTTTCAGAGTCGACCTCAATGCGGATGACGTTCGTTTCCTCAATTTTTACATCCGAGAAATTTGGAAATATGATTGAAGTTGCTCGAGCGCCTAAGTAAATTTTCGGAAAATAGCATGTTAACATCCGTGTTTCGACGGCAGGGGTAATAGGCCGCTAATACGTACTGATCTGGCCGCCGCATATTTCTACATTTTCCAACGGGATATCCACAAGAACGCGGTCCGCAAGGCCGCCGAGGGGTTTTTGGGCAGCACTATTAATCAAATGGTCGGATTGTTTTATGTTAGGGTCATGATTTTTTGGCATTGAGTCTGAGGTTTATATGGAGCAGGACTTACCCATTCAAGCGTACCGGCGCTGCAATAACGACAGTGAAATACAAGGACAAGACGCTGGTAGTAAGGAAATACATTCTCAATGTAAAATGTTTTAAAATATTTAAAATAAATTATCGATATCCAGATACCGTCGATTAGAAAGAATTGAAGGGAAATAGCGAGTGGTACCGGAGCCAGTCCTGGGTAGAAAAATAACACACACACTCGAAAGGTAATTACGGTCAACGTAAAGTTGCTCCGGGCGATAAAAGTGTGATATCTGACAAGGAAATCCTCTGGAGATTGAAGCCTGACTATAAATATATACGATTTCACGATAGTTCTTTCATGGTTGTAGTTAAAGCGCCGTCTGGAGGCCAATGAAACGCAATATCAGAGTGAGCATGAACTAACTGCGTTGGAGCCTGAAACGGCCGCAGCTGGTCAGAGAGTGGTACCCAATACCGAGTTGGGTTAGGCTGAGTTGTGCGAATGGCGCCCTCCACCTGAGACTGGCGCCCTAAGGATGATATTCGATTCCCGCTTTATATGACTTCGGTAGCCAAAGGAATTTTTTTGGCTTTTCTAAGCAAGTACAAGCAGTAGGGCCGCACAAGATCATGTCCTTAGCAACCTTTTACATTCAGGGTTTGCCTTTTGACCCTGTTTCGTAACTAAAAATGGCCACGCAGGGAGGAGTTGCTAAAGTTGGATAATCAAAAGCTTAAAAGCAGGCCGAGGACCTATTCGAGCTTGAAACATTTATCAGGCTTGAAACGCGCGTGTCTAAAATGCTCTCCACAGTATAAATTAGATTGCTCGTCCGTAAATTTGCACCGGAATACTAGCCATCCTAATAGGCAACGTTTGATCGAGCAGCCAGTTTCAGCTTTTCAATATTATACCCAGTCTATATATACGATCATATACAAACGTTGACTCTCTTTTGATGATACTCTTGAATAAATTAATTATAATGCTATCACTCATATTTGGAGGAGAAATATAAACACTTGCCCAGTTTCTTTATTCGGGAGGGTAGTTCTAAGATACAAGAAATAATGAAAAACAATACAGTGTATTTACAAGCCAAGTGCAGGCAGGCTAGCTTTTCGAATTCTTGATCATGAAAAATTTTATTTACAGAACATATTGAGACCGCGACATGATGGCCTAATTCTAGCGATCAAGGAAGCTTGGATTCAAGACTCAAGATATGAATCTTGCCAGCTTGCCTTTCCCGAGCCTTACACTTAGTATTTGCATGGGCGGCAGGTTTGTTGGCAGCAGGAGTAGCAGGCGTCGGTGCCGTGGCCGGTTCTCTTACATTCATTCCAGCACGACTGCCAGACAGACCACGACGGACATGTATAGCGTTCTAGCAGATCAATGTCTCTCAGTACTCAAATTAATGTGTCGACTATGGAAATGATAGCGTCTACTCACCTTCAATGGCATCGGCTGGAGCTGGGACAGCGGCAGCAAGAATTGCTGGCAGAGCTGCAAGTATGAAAAGGAACGATTTCATTCTGTCGGACTTGATATGGTAGTTGGTTGAAGCTGACACTAAGTGATGGATTGCGTGTAATCGAATGCTTAGATTACTTAGATGCGATGTGGACGGTGAGATCCTGTTTTCAAGTGGCAGAACTTCTTTACATTTATACATTTCACTATAGCCTAGATATGGCCATGTACAACATTTCATAACGTTAGATGATATCTGAGGAACTGTTGAAATGCAAAATCGACGGCCCGGCGGGGCGTACACTGTTAAGAACCGTATACATAGATAATATCAACCTCCCTTCTCTGGGTGCATCATACGATGGTTTTTTTTTTTTTTTTTTTTGAAACGCTAATTCCTGCTCCGGAAGACGGGTTTATGTGAATAGATCACAAAGAAAGCCTCATGCCGGCAACGTCTGGTTTCCATAAGACCGTATAGCCTAAGCGTCAGCTCAGAAGCTGGCACGATCAGAAGCTTTCGGCATAATATTGAATATGGATCAATGAGACGACCCCAGATATCATGGTAAGCCCTACACTGGAAACTTCGAACACTGAGTACAGTACTACAGAATACGTTGTAGTCTACTCGCCGTTAGCAACTTGATATCGCGATATCGTTGCTAGCCAACGGTAAGTGGGGACGCCGCCACAGGTGCCAAAGCCTCGCCTAGTTTTATGTACCCGCTAGGCATGTATGTTTTCCATGCAGCTTCGCTTCCCCTTGTCAGAAAAGTTCTTTGCACCTGAGCAGGTTAAAATTCGTTGGCCAGCCGTTATAATTATTGATGTGGCGCATCGGATTTTGAGTTTGAGTGTTGCAATTCCCATTTCTGCCAGAAACCACTGCGACTTTCAGTCTCGGGGCAGACTTTCAACCGCCTTGGCATGAACTTAATGAGTATTCTGTAGATCTCAAGGGCAAAAGGAGGTCTTCGAAGTCCTATTAGATAATAGAATCTAGTTGTATACGGAGTTTTAAAGTTGCGAGGTTTGTGGCAAAATCACCACCAGTCGGAATTGACCTTTCCAGCTCCGGCCGCGACCGCGACCTAACGTTAGCATATGCATATCAACTTCGCATTGAGAGGTGTGCCAATGTTAGGAAGAAATGATCATACAACCGCACCCGCCCACTCATCCCCAGTCACGATTGCATCGGATGCAACCGTACATACATCAACTCAAACACCAGCACTTAAGCCCGTTATGTTTAAATATTTCCCCAAATGCCTCGCGCGCCGATTATGATCTTGGGCTCGAGAACTTCGAACAGTCCGTGCTTTTTATTACACCTTGACATGAAGGCTAGCTGGAGTTTCCCATGCCGCTCAAATCATGCGAGAAAGTATGCTACCATATTTTGCATCCACCAGTCCACCAATCCTCAATCGCAAGTCGTCTGTATTCCCGATATCTGGAGGCAAAATGTCACTATTAGATTGGACTCACGAGGAATAAAGCTTTGAGGATTTCAAACCCCAAGCAAAGCTACAGTATATAGATACACAGATTTTTGTAGTGGTATCGTTATCACCTTGCTAGATGGTGTTGTACAGAGGCCCGCACGCGCACCAGACAATACTGAGACATCCTCTCTCCAGTGTTGACTGAATCGGGTTCGCATGTGGCCGAAATCATCGATAGTTTTCCGAAATACGCCTAACCGGATAATCCGACCCACTCTCGAATCGACAAGTTGGCCAGTGCACGCCTTGACCAGTATCTGATAGTGGGTTTCGCATTGATGATGATATATTGAGCCGAGTTGGACAATGCTCCGAACTAAATGAGAGAAACACTAGCTATCATGGTTCACATTCATGAATTTGCTGCTCGAACGTTTGTCCATACATTGTAGTCTATATCAAACATCACGAACGCTTGAAATATATAAATCGCCTATATCTAGAGTCTAGGTCTCCCAAGTCAATGGGAAATACGGTACGAGAGCAGGCAAGCAATCATTCATATTGGATCGTCAGCATCGCGTGACTGCGACCCCGCAGGATGACACACAAATACCGTGTCTTCGAGGAAATCTCTTCAATCTCCTAAGACACGGATAAATCCTTCTCAGCGAGACAGCTTTTGGCACTTGGTCCTGACAGTGTGCTGGGAATATTTGATCACCCGAAATTGATTCTATTTGCGAGAAGCACCCCATAATAATATTCTCAGTTGAATTGCTAATTCGTCTACAGATAATGGTGTGCAGGAACCATCACCACCAAGGTTTCTCAGGGGGCATGAGTGAGTTTCATCGTGACGAATTTTATTTAGCCAGATACTCGACCCTTGTCGACAGACTTAACCCCAGCACACCATCTTGACCTCAATGGACCAATTCCATAGCACTATTGTGTATACTTGCAAGGATCATGGAATCTTCGATGGAACCTTCTAAGACCCCAAGCAATTCTTTAAGGTGTTGATTTCTAGGCGCCTGCTGAGAGTTCAAAGCTCAACCAGCGGACAGAAAAGGGAAAATAAAATAAAATAAAAAAGAAGAGGACTGCAGAATCTCCTCAAGCCCAGCTTCCGTATTCGCTTGCTGTATCCACCGGATAAACTCCCTGTCACGATGAACCTCTGACGTGGGACCGAACCTGGCTTCTCCGATGAAAGTTTGCGATTTCCAGGTACCAATCAAATACAAGTTGGTAACCCTGTCTGATTCTTCAACACCACACACAAGGTTGGAACATGACCTTATATCGACAAGCCATTATACCCTTGATCGAAGCGATTTAATATAGGTTTCCCTCGACCTTACTCTACGTGAGGATTGGTGATGGTCCTGGAAGCGAAAAGTAGCCCGGTTGTAATTATTACTGGGACGACAAGCGATTTAAGAGAGGATCCACTTTCCTCTCCAAGGTGTTCATATATTAGCACTATGGACACCGCTTGACAGCTGACCTGAGACTTTGTATTTTTCCGAACCTGCACCTAACCAACTCCAAACTTTTGTTCCTCTTCACTTTACAGCCAGGGGCTCCTACATCTTAGAAACCGTATTTCCTTTCGTTTTCATTTCTCTCTTCTTTGCAGTTACCAACGATTAGATATGGCTCTGAACTGTTGATTCGACGCCTCGATTGCTCTTCAGCCCTCATCCAGATTCCAACGGTTTCAAAGCCAAAAAATAGAGTGTGCCGGGAGCCGAACCGCTCTTTGCCCGTCCAATACGAAGGCAGAATCGATTTTCTTGGGCGGTCAGGTGTTGGCAATAAATGTATTCAACCCGAGCGGCAGTGGAAAGATGGCAAGAACGAAACACCGGCTATTCACATGATACATCAGGGCACTCGATAGCTCTTGAGACGATTCATATCAAGCCTGAGGTTGTAGAGTCCCGGACAGCTCTGGGGAAAGGCGATTATCGGAAGTTACTTTCGTCAGAGACACTACAATGCTTGATTGCAATCATTATCGAGATAATAGTTATCCTTCTTATTGTTCTATTCAATCTAGTTGAAGTCACCCTGACAATGCCTGGGTTGTTCCCCAACGACTCAAGAGCACTCTACGTCTGCGGAACAACAATATTTGTGACTATTATCACTGGATTCATCTCGAGGCAACTCAGATTGCAATGGATACACTATATCGAGATCAGGAGATTAAGGAAATCCGACATATTGCAGAGTTCAAGAAGAATAGAGTCTCTTCTTGGTGTGGGCTCCTATAGTGACGCATTCTACTACTGGGGAACAACGATCACGCTCCTATTTGCAGGGCTGAGCACAGCGGCGATAGTGGCCGCTCTTACGCCCTCCATTGGTTTCAAGACTTTTTCAACAACAGCCCAACTTACGCCAGGAGCCCTCAACTGTACATCAATTTCCGCTGACCCAGCTGCCGATACAATCAGTTGGAAGTTAGAAAATGGAACTTTCATAAATTTCAGAGCAAAAGGGAACAACTGTCTCGCCAATCCCGCGTTTTCCATATTGAATGCGATCTCCAACTCCGCTGTCGACAAAGATGGATATGCATACTCCGTCTCGGGTGTTGGGGTCACCCGTTCTAGTATCGGGGTCCCATACGACGCTCATAATGGCCCGGCAGGTTTCGACAAGATTTTTTGGGAAATGGGAATGACCCAACAGGATAGAAACATCCTCCAAGACTCAACTCAATGTTTGCCGGTTTTCATTAAGAATCCCGCGAAGTGTCGACGAGCAGGGAAGGTGATCACAGGCAAGAACAACATCACAGTCCAGCTTGATGACGGCTGTAGTGCATCAACGCCAATATTTGGTGCCGACATTGCCAGTGATGGCGCATCCGCATCCGGATTTTGTACTGATGGCCAATCTGTCGGCAAGATAACCTATCTGATCGGTTCTATCAATTCCCACGCTGGATTACTTGCAGCGGCTGTTTCAGACTTTCCGGCAGTCAACACCAAATCTTATTCTATAGTCTGCGAAGTAGATGTTTCTTCCGCAGTTGGATTCCGCGACACTACGATATCTAGGAACTACAAGCCGCCGCATGAGTCAAGTATCAACCGCGAAAACACAAACCTCAATACTCTTGCCGAATATACAATATCATCCCCAATTAAAGAAAGACAATCATCTACCTGCTCAAACGCTTCTTATGTTCCGATATGGAATCCTGACAACAAACCCGGTGTTGTGTTAACCCCCGGCGCCCTCGCTGTCGGTGCGGGTGCTGCATGCCCGTTATTTACACAGAACAGGTACAATAATGGGTGGTGGGACACACTTTTCAGGGCGGTCAAAGACAGAGGTCCCAGTTCATATGCATTCGGAGACTCAAAAAATGCACTCGAGGATGTACTCGGACTGGTTGTCGGAATCAGCGTTGGACAGTACGTAGGCTCGGCACAAACGCCAGCTTCAACACGAGACGCTCCTATGATGTTGAATCGAGAGGGTTCAGCACGAGTTCTCGGTTATAGAATCGGCTCCGGGAGCAGGTGGGGCCTCATATTTATCGCCCCACAGGTTTGGATTATCATAGTTCTTTCAATTCTTCTGATCAAAAGGCTACGGTTATAAGGTTTATTTGGGTGTTCGTTCTTGATCATTTTTAGGTCCTCGGACTCGTTGTTATTTTTCTTAATTTTAGATATTAGACTCGGGGGATCATTCATCCAATCGGTGCCTTTCATCAGTTCTTAATTTTTCTTATGGTCAGCTAGCGACGGAAGTTCAAAAATGGCGTTCCTTATCTCTGCATTTGCGTTTCTATCCAGTTGCTGAATGGGTCTTTAAACATCTAGCTTTTTTTAATACTGCCTGCTATTTGCTTGAAATCAAAATTGAAACCTCTCCGTATATTATTCGGGAGGTATTTGCTTAATTCTATATCTGTACTGTTTCAGATATACTTTTTGGATGCATGTGTATCGGAGAATTATCTCTCCCGGGCCCGTTACTGTAATATTTCAAACAAGCCCATGCGATATACATGTATCGAAATACCCGTTATCCGGGGTCCCGCAGCTGGGCAAGCATATAAATACATGGTATTTATGAAATATCCGTAACAAGTAACAAGCATAATTGGGTTTATGTTTTAGTCTCTCTTAATCTTCGTGAGTTAATTTTGTGTACTTACGATCTAGAGTGATTATCTTTTTCCACCTCATGACACACATCCACAAATGCACAGTGAGCACGTCTCTTATCCAAAGAACTCAGACTATCGTTCCATTCGCGAATTCAACGAGGAAATTGAAGTTTACATAATAGTTATCTAAACTTAACATCTTCAGTTTTCTTAACCCACTAAGAAGCCGCTCGTTTCTGACGTTACTACGTAATCTATCGATCTGGGCAAGAATCAATGCCAAAATAGGAAAACGGGGGCAGTGTTTTCCTCTGATTTAATAAATTCTCAAAAATCTGATTGTTTCGTCGCTATAAAATCAAAGAATAGTTATAATGAGCATTAATAAGTATATTAAATACCGCCACTACCTCTTTGCAACGTTTAGGCGCTTGTAGCTGCATGATTTTAAATATCTCATCAATGTACGTGCAGTCACTACTCACGCTCCGTATGGCTGTGGGTATCTGCCTTGGCCTTTTATGAGTGTTTAAATATCCAACTGTCATAGTTTACTTACACAGACCCCATATAGAGTTTTTTTGGGGGGGTTGAACTGCGCTGATTAGCTCAGTCGCCTAGATTTGAGGCTACCGATTCATCACAATGTTAAAATCTGTGGTTTTTTTTATATACCTGGTAAAAAAAATAAAAATTTGAAACTCAAATCTCGAGTCAAGATCAAGGGCATAATCCAGCCCAAAGTCCTGGTACGGGCATCACAATGTATTGATCGTAGGTACATCTCGTGGTGGTGGGAGCGCTAGAATTATCAGATTTTGGCTCGCGCTTGGGCTCCATGAAACGAACAAAGCAGGATGCCTACCATGTACGCGGATACAGTGAGATCTCGTACGATTTACACACCTATATGGGCATAAATTAAGTCGAGGGCTCTGAAGTTGCAATTTTGGTAATCTGCAGCTCACCGGTGCCCCAGTGCTATGGCTACATCTATGAGCTCGACCTTCCAATTCCAACAGTAACAAACGTGTTGTCTCTGACAACCCAATACCGTTGTTAAAGGATTGCTGGCCAGTATTAACTGCAGTTCGATCGATATCCGTCTGTTCACGGAACGTTATTATATAGCCCCACTCAATTTGCAAGTTAGCAGAACATCGTGATCAACTTTCATCGTTCTGACAGATAATCTGAGCTATACGGCTCGAGTCATATCCATAGGATATCACCGAAGCTGTCAACCAACGTCGGCTCCCATAATCACCGCCCCCGATACCTTGTGACAAACCCCGGTACTACTAGTATACGTCTTCCTTTCCGAAAAAAAAAAAATACAGAAACCTAATCTGGTCAAGTACTGCACCTTCTTCGAACTGTGTCTGCCCACTCCGACGACGGAGACCGTCATTTCTCGCATAAGCAGGGTTTTAGAGCCCTGTTTGTGTTTAGAGTGTGATCGATTGTATTGCCGAGTTATCCGTCCTGGCCACAGCTTTGCTGTTGTCCTCTGCCAGTACCGAGAGCACCTAGGTATGTATAAATCATTCTAGTTTGGTCTTTGGGATCATAGCAGCCACAGTTTATGAGCGAAACGTTGAAATATAATGCTCGGAGGGATCAGATTTGCTGGATTGCGAAGGTCAGCTGGACTCAGCTCCCATCATTGCTCAGTAATTCCTAGTCGAATCGAACGACAGCGCAATATGTCAACATCAACGAAGAACCCATATCTGTTGAACTTGGATGAAGAAGCTTCGAAGAGGTAAAATAGCTTGACTCGATATAAGCTTTTATATTGGGCTTGGGGACCATATTCATGACATCCATTAATCTGACGCACCAGTCCACTAGGCTAAATCTTCAGCATAATATTTTATCCCGGATGCTTGGGGGGAAGCTCATTCCTGACCCGGTGATCGATCATCTCAGATCAAGAACAGAACAAGAAAGGTTACAATCTTATGACTGGCCAGCATGCAAGGAAGTCAAATATGTGAAAATCGCGGATGTTGCGACAGGGACTGGGTAAGACAGAAGCAAGGCCACTACTAAAATGATAGTATCCGTTTTAGCATTTACTAATCCTCAAGTATTCCGTTGATTGCTAAGTATCTGGCTCTATTCGATACGCGAGGAACTCGAAAAACATGATGTCAAGGCAGAGCTTCACGGCTACGATTTGCATAATGATCAATTCCCCCCGGCGGAAAAACGAGAGGATGTTGAGCTCCATACACTGAATATTCTAGATACGACAAAATGCAAAGACATCGGGCGAACTTATGATTATGTTCACGTCAGGCTGTTGACCAGTGTCCTCACAAAAGCAGAATGGAAGGTAGCAATCGATAATTGCTTAGAGATTCTCCGTACGCATAAAGCCCGTCTTAATGGCACGGAACGGGCGCCCTGGCTAATCTCTTCCATGAATAAACTTTGCAGGCTTTGGAGGTTATTTACATTTTGAGGAGATCCCGTTCGGAGAACTGGCGATAGAGAAAGATGGCGTTCCTGCATCAGGTGGGGTGCTTGAGAAGCTGCAAGCGAGTATGAAGCTTTTGAAACGCGACTTAGAGTATGTTCCCGAGGCCGGCCACCCTTTCATATCGATTGCGTTCGTTGGTTTCAGCCAGGGTTTAACCGGGAGGCTGTGTATAATTATAGCTGCGGAAACAATATTTACAATTACCTTCAAGAGCTCGAACTACATGACACCGAGTGTCGAAAGATCAATCTCCGCGATTGTGACGAAGAGACGAAGCAGATGCAGAACGTCAATGCTCGACTAGGGCTTGAAGAATTCATCACCAACGCTATAGCACGCGGCCCAGAAGCGCTTAAGAGGCTTGGTTTTGATAACGAGAAGGCAGCACGAGAAAAGATGACTGATTTGGGGTTGGTGGCCACACAAGCCCAGGCATACTTTGTTCTTTATAGCATTGTCGGCAAAAAACCTGGAGGTTCTTTTGTGATGAATATTACTGCTAGACATGTTCCAAGCTACTCAGATGATGAAAATGAGGAGGAGAACGAATACGAAGCGGACGACCAGGCCGATGATACTGATCACGATGGCTCCTCGGAACCCAAGCCAGCGGAAGATCCAGAAGAGCCTGTGTATAAATTCATAGTGCCACGGCGAGGAAGGTTCATTGTCTCTCAACAAGTATTCTCAGATAATTCGGGTCCGTTGAACGAATAAAGGAGAGCATGTAGATTCTTCAATTTCTTTTCTAATTGACCAATAAGTTAGAGGGCCTCAGCGTCTTAATCGGTCATATGATATCATTCCATACTGAGTGGGACCCTTCATCCTTGACAAGGAGCCGGGTTTCCTGTCCTAATAAGCATATTCTTACGAAATGACTATCTCGGTTCGGGTATTCCCTCCGAAAAATATAATAAATCGAAAAGAGGGGTTGATTCTTTGGAGATGTGTAGCCTAATATTAGGTAGAGCTCGATAGTTCGCAAAACGAGGTTAGCAGCGACGTCTTGAAAAGAATCCAAGACGTCAGTGCGATGCAAGTTTGACAATGCGGCATAATGTGGTGGAAATGAAGTACCTGCGCGTCGGGGAAAAAGATTCCCATTGACCAAGAAGTTTTAATTCATGTTGCAAGATGGATCTTAAACTTGAGAGTCGAAAGCCCAGAATGTCGAGGAATGTCTCTCGGGATTTTGTATTACCCCTTTTTTCAATCACATGTGGTAGCGAAATTTGGCCCACTGATGCTAGGCTTGGACACGAGACCACCCACCTGCTTAATCGTCCTGATATGATACAGATTCCACCATTATCGGGCGGGCTTTGCTGGCTCTCTCCACAATTAGCATGGCAGTGCGACTGAAGCCTCTCTCAAATCTGATAATCACGTCGATAGCACATTCCGCATGGAGCTATCTTTCAATGACAGCGGATGGAGATTGGTGTTCGCTGCCTTCGTCAACCTCAAACAACTCTATTCTTAGACCCAGTACCTGTTGGCTGAACCCCAACAATTGGCGCTTGACATGGGAAAAATAAAATAAAATAAAATAAAATAAAACAAAAAACCCTCCGACGAGAAACAAACCTCTAAAAGCCCACATGCATTTTACCACAGCGAATCTGGGTGGTTAGCTCGGATCCCGGAACTCTCGGCTTCCTCATTTAGGCAGGAGTACTAAGCAAAAGCCTCTGGGGTCTCGATCGCGAATTTTTGAGTTTTATGCGATGGAGCTTGGGTTTCCCGCACGGTGCGGTTTTTTCCAGCCGCTGAAACAGCTCTCTTGCCCGATGGCTTGTTAGACGGCATCGCTGCGGCATGGGTCTTCCACAGACCGAACACGAAGACAGGTGTTTGATCGTACGAGAGAAGCTAGAAGCAGGAAGCCCGGTATCAACATAACATGTTACGAGAACACCTTGCCTCAGAGATTGAGTCCAGGAACATCAAGTCAGGAGCACTAGTACTAGGGTGGGTTTAGTTCCCAACTCCGCAAGTATCCCTGACTCTCAAATTTTCAACACTCTTGATCGAATTCTTTTGGATGATAATTTGCAAATCCCAGTCAAGTAGAATTGCCAAATGGAAATTCGAAAGATGCGTCGACAGAGTTAAAATATAATACGCACAGAATGACAGCAGCCTTACTTGCAGGAATAAAGCCTCGAAAAGCTGTCATGTCATACATATGCGATTACTTGACAGTCAACAGGCTCAGAACGTCCGGCATTTGCAGCTGGCGGCGTTTAGTCTCACAGCACTTTTGTGTCCTGGCCAATTGGACAGCCGCACCCCTATTCACACCTGGCGTGCCTAGCAATTTGGTACCCCTGTCCAGTTAGACGTTTCAACCAACGGGAACCCTGTGCTCCGCCTCCCAAAGACGGTGTCTAAAACTGGGTATGGCTTACTCGATCGCTCCTAACCGCCCCACCAACACTTTTCGAGATAATCATGGGGATGGGCTCTTCCGATAGCTTTTTGTTTGTGGGTAGAAATCAATTTTAACGGTGACACGTTAATACCTGCCCAAATTTGGGTTTGTCAAAGCGACCCTGATTGGCCGCAACATAGGAATGATATGGTCTCCCCACAGAGATTCACAGCTGCTCGCAAGGTGAACGGAGTTTCATTGGGTTTCATTTTGCCCCTCGCTGACCTTATTAGAGTCTTTGATGGTCAAATAAGAAATTCACGACCTGCCCCTAATCTGGTGAGGTTAGTGAAGCATGGATGATCACCGTACAGCATGCCTGCTATTGTCCAAGATCAAGATGTCTCTCGCAAACGTTGTATATTAGGGGCAGAGCCGCCGCCGCCCATGCCATTGAATGTTTCTTCGAGTAATCATCCTCTGGTATGCCACTTGGCTTCCTCTAAACCGATTGCTTTCATTTGTTTTCTCATTTTCTTTCCGTTATTCACTATTATCGACGCCGTGCTGCTAATTGTGTACAATTGCAAGCACTCCGTTGAAGCCATTCTTTTACAGCCTCTGTCGTTTTCGTGGGCCTTTGCGCATCACCAACAATCTTTTATATTCGATTCTTTGATTGATAAGTTCGGTGAACTTTTACTGCCACAGTCCTTGCATATTTGTTTTATGAATTTTGAAGAAAGGACTATTTTTTTCCCCCATTCAGTACAGCGATTGAACTTATCATTCCCTGTGCCATTCGATTCAGATCAATCATTTTCCAAGTTTGAATTCAAAAAACTTCTTATAACATAGATAGGAACTATGGTTCGCATATCAACACTCGTTACTGCTGCAGCAGTCGCATTCAGCTATGTTGATGCTTTACCGAAAAACTACTTCGGACTCGCCGGACTCGAAGGCGGTCCGAGGGGAGAAATCTCTAAGAGATCAGTAGTGCTATCGACCTTGCCTGATGGCATCAAGCCCATTACCAGTGGGCCTGTTCCGCTCCGACTCGACTTCAAGGAATTTATTAAAGACCAAACACGGCTCAACCTTTACATTTTGGCACTCGATAGAATGATGAAGAAGTCCCAAACCGACCCAACTTCGCATTATCAAGTCGCTGGTATTCACGGACGACCGTATATCGCCTGGGACGGAGTTCGGGGTGGAAACAACAATGGTGGATACTGCACTCACGCCGATATCTTGTTCCTTTCTTGGCATAGACCCTACCTTGCACTCTATGAGAGTTTGCTCTACGCTGAAGTTCAAAAGATTGCCAAAGAATTCAAAGCCGGAACGGCAGATTCGACAAGGCATTTGGCTAGTGCCGCAGACTGGAGGTGAGTTGCTAATTTTGGTGCGCCCTTGGTTGCCGGTTTTGCTTGTCGCTCGCTTGGATGGCTCCACGTTCCAGACGTCCCGCAACGCAAACTAGCCTAATTTATGCGCGGAGGCTTCACGATACTAATTCTCCTCCTCAAATAGGATGCCATATTGGGACTGGGCTTCTGATGCTACGATTCCAGATCTCATCGGAAACACCCCCAAAGTCACCGTCCGACAAACAAATGGGCAAGATGCACAAATTGACAACCCATTGTACAGCTACAAGTACCATTTTGCAAACGCCCAGACTCAGCAATCAGAGTTCCCAAGCGGTGGATTCTCGACTGCAAAGCAAACTACCCGTGTGGCGATCGGTACTCTGAATGCGCAACTTAAGAACATTGGTAACAATCTCAGAGATCGCGTCTATATCCTTTTGTCAGATCAAGGCTATAACAACTTCGCCCGATTCTCCAACAAGGGAACAACTGAGGCCGTGAATGGCAAACTCGACTCTTTAGAGTCCGTCCACGATGTCATCCACTCTACTGTTGGCGGTGGAAGCGGAGAGATGGGATGGGTTGACTATGCCGCCCACGATCCTTTGTTCTTCTTGCATCATGTGAGTCTATTCCAAAGCTTACACACGATAGTTCGAATGCTAATTGTATTAATCAATCTAGACGAACATCGATAGACTGTTCGCCATGTGGCAGGCAGTGAACCGGGACAAGCCAAATTCCTATCTTAAGACGACTGATACTTACACCAGCACTTACGGCACTTACGCCATCACTCGCGGAAGTAGGATTAATTCTAACTCGCCTCTTCCGCCCTTCCGCAAGGCTGAGGGTAACAACTACTACTCGTCTGACGACGTAAAATCAACCAAGGCTTTCGGGTATGCCTATCCAGAAACTGTTGATTGGGATAAGCCGGCAGGAAACTATGTTGCTTGGGCCATCTCTCAAGTGAACAGCAAATACGGAGCCGGCGCTCCACCCGGCATTCTCACATCCGTGTCTTCTGCCACCAACAGCATGTCCAGGACTTCTAGTAGAACAACCACTTCCTCTCTGACTACTACCAGTTCTTCCCGAACCACTACAACGAGCGCACGACCAACCACTACTTCTGCTCGGCCGACTACTACCCCCATCAGGTCAACAACCACCCCTGCGCGTACCACTACTACTTCTGCACGTCCGACTACCACCTCTGCAAGGACAACTACTGCGCCTACTACCACCTCTGCAGCCGCAACTACTCAACCAACTACTACTTCCAGCCTTACAATTCCAACTGCACCACAAGGAGAAACCCGTCCTCCAAGCGGCCCACGAACATGTGCAAACACCCCTTGGTACCTCTGGTTCTGGGCTGGTCTTTGGGATTGTTTCACGGAAGGTCACCGCCACCCTCATCAGAAGCGCTTCGAATTGGCTGATATCCCTGTTGTTGCTTCGAACGTCATTGATACCGTCGGCGGTGCGATTGAAGATGCTGTTGACAGTATTCCTGACGTCAAAGATCTTATCGACCACGCCTCATCTCTTATCAGTGGCGATCAATACACCGAGTACGTTGCGCAGATAAAGGCTGAAAACAATGCGCTGAACGGAACTTTCACCGTCTTCGTCTTCATCGGCGAGTACGACGGCCAAGATGCCAAGTCCTGGCCACTTTCTAAGAATCTCGTCGGCCAGCACTCCGCATTCACAAATATCGGTGGTGGCCACCACTTCACAGGCTCTGGAACTGTCCCCTTGACCGCTGCCATCATCAAACTTGTTGCCACTGAGAAGGTTGCAAACCTTGGCCGTACCGCCGTTGTTCCCTACCTCAAGGACAACCTTAGATGGGAGGTTGCCACAGCTTCTGGCGAAGCCGTTCCAAGCAAGGACGTACAAGGCCTCAAGGTCGCTATCTACTCATCTGATGTTAAATTGCCCTGCGTTGAGGGTGCTCTTCCGTTGTGGGGTAACTCGAAGCCCGAGTATAGCATCACAGAGGGCAAGGATGGTGGCCTTTGCAACGGCGAGAATATTGTGTAAGAAAGCAATAGTTACGTATTAAAATCGGTTGGATCCCTTATTTGCGATACCCATTCATTGTTAATCCTTTCTTTTTTTTGTTGCCCCCGGTCAACCTGTTCGGCACTTTAGCACTTGCGGTCGGAAAAAAGACCGATGCATTGAGTATTTGTACAGGGTGTTTATATTTCGTTTGTTATCTGATGAGCCGGTTGGAAGGATTTTGATAGAATCCCTAATCCTGGATGTATAAAGGATATATCTTCAAAGCTTTTCATGTTCTCGCTTCATTTCCTATGTCACTCCCTCATCTCATTGAGTCCTTGTATTTTATAGTCTTTTCACTTCTTAATAGACCGCTGGAGAGGACGGAATAGCTTTGAATAATAATTAATTCACTAAGAATCACTTTACCCAAACTTCCAAAAATAGCAATAAATTCAATCCTTTGTGTGATCGGGAAAAATGATGTTCCCTACTCAGCCTTAAGCTTGGCCATGCATGAGGCTTCGGGTTTTCATTCAGATATATTTACCGATCGGTATTTATTCAACAGTACTAAGCCTCCTAACACATAACTTGATATCCTTTAATACTGAATCTCCTTCCATTTCTCCTGCTTGCGCGCCACTTCTGCATGGTGGTAGTGTATATATATCGGCACTGCACTTATATTTGCCTTGGAGAAACTTAGAGTTTGGTAGAAACTTTCGTCAACTCCAAGATGGCAAAGCTTCAGAATTTCCCGGCTGAGATACTTGATGAGATTTTATCTTATGTACGAATACTGATACAGTCCGATCCCTTGGCATGCAGGTTACTCGCCTATCGGTCGCAAATACTAATGCTTGATCGTTTTTTTGTGTCGTTTAGATATCATCTAAAAATGATCTCCTAAGCCTTGGACTTACCTGCAAACGTCTATACAACTCGACCCTGCCATTCCTATTCGGCACCATAACTATTATACTACCCTCGGATCGGCCTATCGGGCTTTGGGATATCGAAGGCGCATTTACTAAATTTCCAAAATCTAGAGCGCAATATGTACGGCGAATTGAGGCTCGGTCTTACATTCAACACGGATATGGGAGAAGAGACCGAATGGAGCCACCTTGGTGTATTCACGTCTTGGTTGTTAGCGAGGATGAATCGAGAAACACCGACTTTGATGGTTACCGAGACTTCGAGAAATTCCTCGGACAGTTTTTGAATGCCATGGCCGTCAAACAACTACAATCGTTCGAGTAAGCCTTTGTCTTATCATGCCAACCCTATAGATCGAGGGCGAAAAGAGCGAAGAGGAGGGAACCACTCTTTAATAGCTAACTGGGAGGGAGGGGACTCTCCGGATGAACAACAGTTTTTCTTCACGCTGCGTAGTCCGGTCCGTGGGGCTTGTCCCTGAAGCCGTTCGCTGTCTCTTCTCCGCCTTTAACGCACCGCAGACCATGATTACCGAATTGAACATACACTTGGGCTACGAATTTACGACCGCCTGCAAAACTTTCCAGCTTCCCTATCTCAGGCATCTAAAACTCGAACACTCCGCCAACGCAAACACGTACCACGCCATTTTCAGTCTTCTTTATAACTGTCAAGATACTCTCGAAAGTCTATGCTGCAGTACCGACAATCGATCCCAGGAGCCCAGCCAGGAAGCCATCTACCAAGGCTACAACAAGTGGAAGGTTTGCAAAAGATGTTGTTCGACAGAAATACCGCTTGATAAACAGCTGAGACTTAATAAACTAGCGAGTTGGGAGTGCGCTGATTTGGTCGGATCTTTCACCGACCCTTTTCAGGCATTCGGTATCGTGAAATGTGCGGAACTATCGAAATTTAGAATAGGATCTGGTGTTGACGCCTTGACTCTATGGAGTAATTCGAGAATGATAAGTGTCAATATATTGCTTGAGTCCTTGTCGGTCTGCAGAGAAATCATGACTTTCGAGCGATGGAAGAGCCTGGAAGAGAGACCTGGTGGTTATGGGGCTGGATGGCTGCGATCTTACCTTCAGAGGTCGAGGGGATTAAGCAAATTCAAACTTGAACTTCGCGATGGCAGGGCCTGGGGCTGGAGGTATATAGAAGGATTACAGAGTCACTCTGACTCATTGCGACAGATTTCTATAAGCTTCACTAGGCACAGATTAACGGCTCAGAATCTTGAATGGCTCGGTGGGGCATGTAGAAATCTGGAGTTTGTTTCACTGCCATTGGAAACGGCGCTGGTATCTTATTCCCCTTCCTCCCATATATTGGTCGCGACGTTATTCAGTGAATCTAACACATACACCATTAGCCTGACTGCATCTTCGACAGTGGGTTTTTTCCAAAGCTCAAATATTTTCACAACTCCGAACATTATAAAGAGCTATTTCCGGCAGTTCCTTCGAATAATCAACTAAAGATGATGATTTGGACGCGACTGTGTTCCAAGTTTCGAGATAGAAGGCTATCTGCAACGCTCAGAATTCTTTGCTTTGGAATCCAGCCAGGCTCCTTTTATCATGATACGCAGCGCACAGCCTGGATGATGGAACCACTTCGCGTGCAAGAGCAGTGGGACGACCAGAATCCCAATTCCGCATTTCAGGTCTACAGCCTGGATAGTATTATCAGATTTTTAACTGAAACAGATTTCAAAGCTTTAACAGAGTATTTGGGGGTGCAGTTATGAAATCCCTAAGAGAAGTCATAATCGCAGTTCTCTTGGAAGGGCAGGTTGGGCCAGATATCGCCAGATATAAAAAAGGGACAGTAAAGGGGGACTCGAGGGAAGAGAGTGAGGATTAAAAAAAAAAAAAAAACAATAAAATAGAAAATAAGAATTCAATGTTTTGGGTACATTCGGGGAGCAGATGTTGGTCGGGGTTATGTAGAACACAATGGTCAAAAAGCCCAGTTAGTATAATTTATGTTTCGTAAATTAATAATTTCAAAGCACCAAGCCTCTCTTTAACTCCAAGTGTCTTCGACTTATATTATTTACCTCGAGTGGTATTGTATTGCCAGTTAATTTGTTGCACGTTGGATTTTGTGGCGAGCTCGGGCGAAGAATATATGATTACAAACAGTACACAAGGCTAGATTCCTGCAGCGAGTAAGAATTGGGTCGTGCAAGTCACAGTACAACTTTAAGTCTGGAGGTAAGAAACGTCGATACCGTCAAGCTCGAGCTCTCGTGCATGGGACCTGGTATTATAGAGGTTACGTAGGCACTACCCTTGGCGTTTAAAGTGGCCCACATGCACATGGCACTCAGGTACCGATGAAGCTTATCATGACATGGGGTTGTGCTGCTTGTGCGAAATGTAACTCAAGGTTGACTGCAGAGCGTCGGTTATATCTCAGCATATAGTGGCATTCGAGTATTCGCGGCCATACGTAACAACGCCCGACTCTCTTGCAAAGCGGCGCAATCACCGCCGTCTGTAGGAGGCTATGGCCATGTATTAATATTGTGTTTTGAAACGACAAAAACGAAATGCAGATAACCTCGCAAAATGGCGCCAACATCGGACGCTAGCATCTTTGAGGTGCACCGGTGTGATGGTGTTAGTAGATTCGAACGCGGGACAAATGCTGTTGACTGCGCCCCTCGGTGTCGGAGCTGCTGGTTAAGACTAAGACTGAGATTGTGGCCAAGAAAGCTTTCTTGCCATCGAAACATTGGCTCTGTCGGAAGTAGGCAGGTCGCAGCCCGGCTTTGTGTTGTCTGGCACTCTGGTCGGCCATGCGGCAGTCGATTGGCGCCAAGGAATTGAATACGAGATACAATCAATTCGGCAGCCCTGTGCTCCAATTGCAGTTGCAATGCAATGCATAAATGAACCGCACCATGTTACATTGTCGATACATCTAATTATGGGAGCCGTTAAGGGATTCCTGGTCGCTTGCTGTCTCTTGGACGCGTCACCTTCTCGCTTTTTTATGACTAACCGTCAATAACCCAAAGGAGCTGGTCGTTCGATCAATGCGACTGTACACCGTGGAAATTTGTTCCAAGGCCCAGGGATCAAATGAAACGGCCAGGCATTCACACGATACCGATGTCAAAGCTGGATGTTTGTGAACAGATTCGGCACATCGGCTCTCCCATATAAGAGCCTCAAAACCCACTGTTGTATGCCTGTCGATCAGATAGAAATCTCCGTCTTCTCTAGTCGTCTCGCGAACCCTGGCGTTTCTTCGCACGAGCCCGAATCTTTAAGGGGTCGGTACTCTCGTATGTCTGATAGTTGACTGGGGTCGATTAAATTCCAATCATACAGGACGAAACGGTTAACCCAACCTCAAGGATCTATCCCAAACGGGGCTTTGGAGAGAGACAAAAGCATTTACACTGAGCAGGCTATCTTTCTTTTGGGACAAGACGTAGATGAGAGACCTGCGGACCAACTAAGCATTTACTTAAGTAAGTATTGTGTACTTGCAAACTTCATTTGGAGCCGCTCCAGCCTGGGGCATTGTTCTGTACCACACTGTCGCATTTTGCTGTTAACTGCCGTTTATATATATCCCCTCGACTCTACGCTGACTTCCCCTCGTTCACTTCCCCTCACCCTTTTCTGGACCGCTTGCCCAAACGCGGCTCTGTATATTTTCGGACTCGAATCCCTTCTTTCCTTCCTTCTTTTGTTTTTTTTGCCTTTGAAGTCGTCGCAAATCGGCCGCACTTCGAACAATCCTTGTATCGACTAACAACTAACAGGACCAATTTGGTAGCAACACATATTCTCGCATTTTACAACAGGAACAACTAGATATCTCCACATCTGAATGATTGAGATTTGAGACACCTCTTCTTGCAATCTGTCAAACATGGAGGAAAAGTCTGGTGCCCTTCGAGGGCAGGAGGGTATGTTCGGCATATACACGCGCCAAGTCGTTGCCCTCTGTCACAAGAATCTCAAACTCTTCCTACGCCGGCCTTTGGTCATGCTCTTCAGGGTCCTTCTGGCCCCTATTATCATCGCTCTCCTAGTAACGGAGTTCAAGCATATCGGGACCTCAGTTGGTGGATTTGGACAAGACGATAGCGGTATCTCGGACCTTAGGCCAATCAAAACGATAGCACAGGCGATCGAAGGCCACGAAGATACCAAATTCGTTTTTGCACGGAATGGCTTTGGAAGCCAAGTTGACCCAATAATCGACAGATTCACCGCAAGGAATCCTTCAGCCCAAGTCATCAAGGTTGATAAGCCAGCTGATATCCTTGCTGAATGCAGGGTGAATCTTGCTGGGGCGAGTACATGCTTTACAAGTATCATCTTCAACAAGGTCAACGAATCCTCATTCGACTATATCTTGGGTATCAATCCTTCTGATTTCAGCGGCACGTCAGATTGGAGAGCGCACAAGTCCACGATTCAGGACCGAATTTGGCCCGTTCAATTTGCCCTTGATGCAGCCATTGCGGAGTTCCCGGAGACCACCATTGTCAACGAACAGAGCTACGATGAAGATAAGAGTTTTTATTACAGCTATTACAGTGATATCTATTCCGGTGGCGAGGACGACAGTGCCGAAAAGACGTCTACGGGGGAAACAGCCGTGGCAAATCCTAATGGATACTACTACTTCGTTACTTACCTGCTTGCACCCTTCTTCTTCATGATTTTTATCGAGATGGTCTTCCACGTCTGCGGTTTCCTCACCCGTGAAAGAGAAAGTGGCGTCACAGAGCTTCTTACTACTCAGGGTTGCAGACAGACTCCTCAGATTGCTTCATACTTCAGTTCTTTCTGGCTTCTCTATCTGCCAACTTGGATCGCTACTGGTATCATCCTGGGAGTTGTACTCTTCAACACTACGAACACTGGATACCTGGTATTGTTCCAAGTCTTGGCCGGTACTGCAACGCTCTGCATGTGTATCTTCCTTTCGACACTATTCACTAAGGGCCACTTCTCTAGCCCGGTATCCGCCATCATCACCCTAGCATTGGCGATGATCATCTTCAACTATCTTTTCAGAGAAAAGCCAAGCTCCACGGAGATGAGTGCTTTAGCAGCAGTATTCCCACCTTTCGCGTACTCTTCCCTCATCGCGGACATCGCCCGTCTCGAGTCTGTAACGAGGCCCTTTGACATATCTCGATCGGCTGCGGACATCAAGATTCTGACGACCTTTCCTTCTATTTCTCCATTTCTTTACATCATCTTTTTCCTCATACAAATCCCACTCTACCTTGGTCTCGCCGTTGGATCTCACTTCTTCATCTGGCATGTCCCGTACATTGTCACCAAGATGGCACCAGAATCCGGTTTCGCTATGAGGACCACCGGCCTGAATAAAACTTTCAAGAAGTCAAAGGGCAAAGCTGTCAATGATCTTAGCATCGAAGTGCGCAGTGGACAAGTCGTATCGCTATTGGGACCCAACGGGGCTGGAAAAACCACGGCGCTGAAGTGTATCGGCGGCGTCGTCAAGGCCGATAAGGGAAGTCAAATCGAACTCGGCTGCGACAGAACAGAATTGGGGTACTGCCCGCAGCATAATGTCATCTGGCCACAGCTCACCGTTCGCGAGCATGTTCAGATCTGGCTTGAAATTAAGGGCAGGAAGATGTCAAAGGCTGACAGGAACGCTGCAATCGATGCTATGATCCGTGAGTGCGATCTTGTCGAAAAAAGGGACGCCCAGGCAAGCACCCTCAGCGGTGGACAAAAAAGGAAACTTCAATTGGCCATTGCATTCATTGGTGGGTCCCAGATCATCTGTATCGATGAAGCCAGCAGCGGTGTCGACCCTCTTTCTCGACAAAATATTTGGCAAATCATCCAACAGGGCGTCGCGCATCGCACTATTCTGTTAACGACACACTTCCTCGACGAAGCTGATGTTCTATCCGACTACGTCATCATCATGTCGAAGGGCAAGCTAGTAGTTCAAGGATCTTCTACCGCACTCAAAGCGACCTATGGCGACGGCTATTCAATCTTCTCTGACCACACAATGACCAACAAGCTCGCTCATGCTAAAACTTCAGAAGAGGCTTCACAAAAACTTCAAGAATGGTCTAGGGAGGACGAAGCAGCGGTTAGTAAATACGAAGTCGCATTCCCCACCCTGGAGCAAGTTTTTCTCAAAGTCGCCGCTGGTGACGCTCTTGGCGATAAAAGCGAGGATTCCGAAGGAGGAGAAGAAACCGCCAATGCTGCTCGTGAAAACTCGACTCAAAACCTTGATCAAGGTCGTCCCATCAGCAAGTTTCGGCAAATATGGGTTCTCTTCAAGAAGCGTTATAGTGTTCTCCCGCACAACTGGCTGGCTATTATAGTCACCTTGGCTATCCCAATCGCCGTTGCCGCGGCCGTTATGAAGGGTGCTGGGGAAGTCGGTGACGGTGGTCTTCACAATTGCGCTGCCAATATCCGCAAATTTGACAAAGAGACTGAAGGCATTCGGAAGGCCGCTGTGCAATCTAGTAAAGAAGCTGCTGTTCGTGCCACCGCAACTACACGTAGCGTCAAATCCACCTCGACGACCACGGGTTACTTTTACGGTCCAACGAACGATATATCTGATATGCCTCACTACGAACCACTTGAAGAGGGCTACCCAACAACGAATTATGAGCAGAATAAGATTGTTCTCGGACCACAGAGTACTTGGAGCCGTGGGACTCTAGCGCGACAGATCCTCGACGAAGTCTTCCCACAGGTCTACTCTTACGATAGCGATACTATGAAACCGATGTCCGCGAACGCCATCTACGTCAATACCGTGGATAACTATACCAGAACCCTACCCGGTGCATTGCCAGTAGAGTCTTATGTTTACTCTACAAAGTACGGCGGTATCTGGTTCCCCGAGGGTGAGGCACCCCGAATCGCCTTGGTTAGCCAGAACTCGATCTACGATTCCTTCTTCCCGGTCGATACGCTTGTTACGGTCGACAATATCCTCAGTGATGCTCAGAATGGGCCGGGTATCCGCACCAGCGTCCGAACTCTAAGACAAACAGAATCAAGCTATGACTTCGTCGCCATCCCTTTCTCGCTGTTCATTACCATGGCCGTAATCGCCGGTTTCACAGCCTCGATAATATACCCCACCTACGAGAGAGTCCAGAAGACAAGATCATTACAATACAGCAATGGGGTGAGCCCGATAAGTCTGTGGGCCGCATACTTCCTCTTTGAGTTACAATTAATTCTCATTGTCGCGGTGATAATGTACGCCCTCCTGTCCGTCGGTACATTCACAAAGCTGTTCTACGGTCTAGGATATATCTTCGGCGCTATAGTTCTCACGGGTATCGCCACCGTTCTCGGGTGTTTTATCTTATCTCTATACTTCTCCGCCAAACTCGCCTTCTTTATGGCAATACTCATTCACCTCGTTCTTCTACTGCTCTACTTTGTTGGCGCTGTCCTAGTAGCAACTTATTCCCCACCTCTACATCGTTATGCGACTCAAAACCAACTCGCCGCGGGACTGGGACTTTCCTCGCCAGCTGCCAACCTTGCTAGAGCCTTGATGATTGCGACGAATTCGTACTCCGTCCTTTGTGGGGAATACGGTGAAGTCATTGACCCTTCCAATGCATTCGCATTCAACCTCTTCGGCGGGGTGTACTTTAATTTGATACTTCAAATCCTCTTCCTCGCAGCTTTGTTGATGGCGATCGAATACTCTCTCTTCTCAAGGATCTACTACCGCTTCCGCCGCACTGTTGCTCAAAAGTCTAGAGACAGCATGGAAATCGAACTATCCCCTTCTGCTGCCGCCGCAGGCGCTACTACAGCAACTACAAAGTCTGTTACCGAGCATGTCAGTTCTGATGACAGGCCCCTCTTGGAATGCTTCTCCCTCTACAAGAGCTTCAAGGGCACCGAAGCCGTTCACGACGTCACCCTCTCCGTTTCATCGAACGAAACAATGGCCCTCCTCGGCCCCAACGGCGCGGGAAAATCGACAACAATCAACATGATCCGTGGACAATTCAAACCGGACTCCGGCGACATCTTTGTCCGTGATAAATCCGTTCTTTCGCAACTCGTTGAAGCTCGCGCCGAAACGGGAGTTTGTCCGCAGGAAGACGCTGTGGATGACTTGACCGTTATAAAGACTCTGAAGTTTTACGCCGAGGTACGGGGTGTTCCTGACCCGGCTCGTAACGCGCAGCTGGTCATGGAAGCCCTGGGGATACAAGATTTCAAGAACAAAAGGGTTAGCAAACTCAGCGGGGGTACTAAGAGAAAATTATCCGTTGCCATCGCATTGCTGGGTAATCCGCCTGTGCTGCTTTTGGACGAACCGAGTACGGGACTTGATGCGGTTTCCAAACGAACGCTGTGGAAAACGTTAAGGGCCTTAGGAAAGGATAGGGCTACGCTGTTGACGACGCACAGCATGGAGGAAGTCGAAGCGCTCGCTACTTCCGTCTCCATCATCGCGGTTAAACTTTTAGCGTCTGGTACCACCTCAGGTTTAAGAGATCAATACGGCGGCTTCTGGCACGTCCGTGTAGTCGTAAACCCAGAGAACGCTGCGGAAGCCGAAAAGAACATCAAGGCGACCTTCGGAAGCAGCCTGGAAGAATTCGTCGTCCACGGGGGTAGCGCACAGATCAGGTTCGGAGTCAAGAAGAGCGCTGAGACCTGGACGTTTGCAAAGGTGATGGGGGAGATGGAAGCGATGAAGAGAGATGGCAGCATTGTGGAGTATAGTTTGAACGGAACGACGTTGCAGGAGGTTTTCTTGAATGTTTGTTCGCAGGAGAAGCCTGCTAATTAATAAAACGGAGTATGGATAGAACGGGTGCGGATAGAAGAGATGGTGGGGTAGAGTAGTTTTATTGAGTCTATTTGTAATTGGTCACTGTCGGAGGCGTTTGATTTTATTGTTTGCCTGAGAAACTATGACGGGATGTTCCCGTATAATATTTATAATATGTCGTCCTTTTACTTCATTCATCGCAGATATACAAAAGCAAGTAAACAGCGGGGTTTAGCTAGGTAGACCTTTTATACTTAATTACCGCATGTTATATCGTTGATCCAATGGTTTACGCGACTCGTACAGACAAGGAAGATCCGATCCAAACGCTCAAAATAATCAACAGATTTAGCTATGAAGGGGGTTTATTCATTACTAATTAGACAGGCATAATAATACATTCTTGGAAGGAGAGGAAATTGAGAAGCCTATTCTTATGATCAAAACCTAAGATGCCTGAGAGAAAAGCAAAAAATACCCCATAGCGCCTTAACATATGCCCACAGAATAACTCGAGAAAAGTAAAAACATACGGATCGAGAGTGGTAGTGGTGTGTATCACCGGCGACTCCAATTAACCCCTCCTCATGCGAGTATGACGTTGATACCGTCGCCTGTACTGGAATCCGCGTCTCCTCACGTGTGTTGCGTATTTGTATTCAGAACTTGGAGTTGAGGTGCCAGTGGCAGTCGGTTGAGCGGTCTGGAAGGGTATCGTCAGGGTTGTGAATTTATGTTTAGAAGCCGGAGTTGGAGTGTTGGCGACAGTCGGTTCAGCGGTCTGGAAGGACATCGCCGGGGTTGGGGTTGTGTATTTACCCGTGAAGACGGTGCGAGTGATCGTCACCAGACGAGTGGATCTTACAACCTCAGTGTGCCGGTAGGGAATACGGGAGTGCATAGTTATTAGAGTAGGTGTCTTAGTCACAAGAACGGTTCTTGTAACACGTTGGGTAACAGTACGGGTGACAACATGAACGTGCGTTTCGCCATCTTCGGCCAGGGTTGGAGTTGTCGTCGCTGTAGTGCTAAACGTTGACGTTGACGTTGGTTGGTTGAACGTGACCACTGTAGTGATTGACTGGGTACTTTTCTCGGAATTCGTGGGAAGAGTAGTCGGAGTGGGCCACGGAATCGTCGAAAAGCCATTTGGCAAGGTCGAGGTGAACCCCGTAACGGTAACGACCTCTTTGAAAGGCGTAGTCTTGAAAGTGACGTGCCGCAGAATCGTGGACAGACTAGGTTCCTCTGGTTCCTGAACTAAGCCGCTACCGTCGTTGAAAACGGCGGGTCCAGGCACTGGGCCGTAATCTGGGTAGCTGTTACGCTCAGGGTACCAAATATTGTAACGTAGACCGGGCATATTCATATTGGCGTAGTCACCGCTCGGGATTCGGACAGTAACAGGCTTTATGAACGGAGCCTCAGAGTCCTTGAGGGTGACTTGGGCACAACTGGATGAACGTATCGATTAGAAATACTCTTTTGATGGAATAGTTTCAATTCTTAAATGGAGGGAGATAATTACCCAACATACCACTGTGGCTGCCGGTTCGGTTCTTCAGCGTTGTTCAAGGTGATGGTCTCTGCCCGGATCAAATAATCCCCATTCTCAAGATGTTTGGGAATGGTTCCACTGAAAAAACCACCGTTCAAACGCATTCTGGAGGTGCAGAAGATGCCGCTTTCGTCGACACCGTCTTCCCAGATCTTGAACCAATTGGGTTCGTTTGTGTCTGTTGCGTCAGCAGTTATTGCCTCTTGAACCTTGCGCATGTATATTGCACATGGCCCCTTATGTGAAATGTCCGTGACACCCTCGGGGCCGGATACAGAGTTGCTCCAATTGATATGCCATTCGAAGGTGATGTTCGACCCAGCTGATTTTGATAGGATGTTAGCAACGAAACGCTGTGAGGGTGCCAGTGGAATTATACGAACCGTAGATTATTGCTTTATCTGTGCCTTTCATACCCTGGCCATTTCCAAGGGGATAGCCACAACCGAGGTCTATGCTATTCGGGTTGATGATTGGGTTTAACGTCCCCGGTTGACGTATCACATTGGTCTGGCGGATATTGTCCACGAGGAAGTTTGTGATGACGTGGTGCGCAATGGTGACCGGCACCAGAAGCGCGGTAGTAAGAATTTTTTTGACTTTCATCTCTGACGATGAGGATTGAAGCTATATATATAATGTAATGGAACCGAGGTAAGAAAGAGTGCTCTGTTAGCTTAAGCTTTCGACGAACATAAAGAACAGAAGATGGTGATGAGAGTAGAAAAGTGGAAAGAGGGGAGAAAGAGATTGATCGGGGTGAATGAACCTGGTTAATTTATTAGATGAATAGATTGATGATTTCGAGGCGTTGAATGTACTTGCTTTGAACGGAAGCGTTTGCGGAGTGAGATGAAAAGGAGATGGAGCGAGAAGAGCCGTCGATGACAGGTAAGAAGGTCCTCATCTGAGCTAATGTGAATGGAATGTGTTGTTGTGTGGTTTCCCCGATTGGTGACACTTCCTTATTGGGAAGTCTGAGCGTCAATCCAACATTAGAAGGTTCGCCTTATGGTGGCAGCTAACACCACTGTTTCAACTCCTATTCAACCTACACTCTAGTCTTATGACTAGGCAATTTTTGCATTCAAGCTAGTCTTGTGTTCACTCGAGAGGCATTCTTTTTTTGCCAGTTAGATTATTAAGTGACTACACGATAACCAGTTGCGGGTGGTCTACGATGATATCGCATATACTGTACTTAGGACCGCTTAATACATATTCTAAACTCTTTGAAACCAATGAAAGCGCACCCCCAACTCCTCAAGTGTGCATAGGGGTCTCCTAATTTACTTCTAATCTTCTGTCCAAGACGGGTTGCGTTCGTTCCCTATTCGATGACCACTCGGATTGAATAACCCGATGCCTTCACACGTGACTCTAAGATGCGCCATCACTGCGAAGGCTTCGATCTTATCTACAAATTTAATGGAAGTTCTATCATCTTCGAGATTTCCAAAAAGGGGCCATAAAATAACTTATTTCTATCTGGGTATGCGAACGAACCTAAAACCTCGAGAATAACCGCGTAATATACGTCTTCTCATTTCGAGACCTGATCCCTTTTATTGGATGGCCATGTTTCGTATCAAGGTTTTCCTCTTCATGTGAACATTCATTGGCGAACCTTCTTCGAAGAGAGCAGTAAGAATATAAATAGAAGGTTGGTTCGGTGGGGGATTGCAGCATTAGATTGATATCGACGTCATCGATATATATCAGAGAGATATGTGGTATTTTGTGTGTTGTGATTAGGAGGCATGCGATATCGATATCCAGTTTTGACAAGACTGCTTAAGCACGGCTGGTCTTAGTCTCGAGGTCTCCTAGGACCGATATATCGATATCTCGATCAATTGTGATCGGTACCTACAACGAAACTGTTATACTCCAATCTCAGACGTCCTGACACAATCGATTATAGCCCTAGCTAGCTTAGACTTTGTAAGTTAATATCGCTCTATGATCACCGAGAACTACAACTTTACAGGGATAAGCTAGAGCTAGGTAGGTGATTGAAAAGAGGTGGTAAGCCCTCAAGAAAAAATTATCTCTGTTGGTATTTTCCGCTGGAAGGGTCACAGTAGTCTCGCTCTAGTTCTATCCTACAAAATCATATTTTGGTAACTATAAAAAGGGAAGACAAAATTTATTTAGTCATGTCTTCATCCTCCTCAATGCCTCCCCATTCCCCATCTTCCTCTTCTCCCTCATTACCGTCATTAACCTCATCGTATGCATCGTCCTCATCACTGTCACTATCGCTCTCGCTCTCATCCTCATCCTCATCATCGTCGACCTCTTTCTCTCCATCGTCCTTTCCAATACCCGCGGCATTGTCCTCGACCTCTGCGGTTGTTAAACAAGTTATTCGACGATTGGTGTCATACTCTCCAGCCATGACTGCGAAACCATCAGTCTTGGTATCGACAACAAGTTCATTCTCAGCTTCCTTCTCGCCGGTCTTTTGCTTCTTGGTGGTTCCAATATGGATTTTAGCAAAGTCGAGGGAGTATACACGGATTATCCCGTTACTGTTTGCTGTCGTTAGGAAATATCTTGACCTTTGATCGGCATTGCCCGGGTTGGGGAGGACGTCAAAGTCCTTTATCCGAGTCTTATCCGGAGTTGGCGGTGTGATGGTTGCGAGAACTACGGGTCTAATATCTTCCTCTTTACTTTTTTCCTCCTTGCTTTTTCCCTCTTTACTTTCCTCCTTTCCTTCAACATCAAATTTCTTACTGGAGGAGGGTTTGGGGTTATCTGATTCGGGTATCAAGTAGACGACGACCCTTCCGTCTTCTGTCGACAGGATACAGATTTCTTGCTCTTGGTCATTCTCACCAAGAGGTATCTCCAAAAACTTGATTTGATGCACCTTAGACACGGGAGTGGTAGTAAAGCTTCCACGGACGGCACTGTCCACACCAAACAGCACGACTCCTCTCTCAAACATGACAGCATAGCCTTCTTTTCCACCAGGCCGCCAAACAACTTTCAAGCCTTCGCCTCCGACACCGGTCAAGAGCCTGGGTATGGATTTGGGAAACAATAAAACCCCAGCTTTTCTACCCGTCATTAGATTCCACATCCTTACAGCCCTTTCATGTCGACTGACGCTCAAAGCTAATTTCCCCGACGGATGAACAGCGATGGAGTTTACACCTCCACCGGATAAGATCTGTCCTGGCTTTGGTTTGGGAGCCGGGCAGTGAAGACTGCTGAGGAGTGACCAGTCCCTGGTTTTGAAGATGTGGATGTATCCTGCTTCATCTGTGGATATCAAAGTTGATTTTGAAGGGAAGACAAGCGAGGTTGTTGGAGAGGCCGAGGGAGGGGCGAGGGTGCCGAGGTTAGTACGGGTATGCAAGTGGTAGAGATTTATCTTCGTGTCAGGGGACGATGTGGCCAGTATCCTCTTGTTGCTGCTGCTGCTGCCGCCGCCATTGGGAGGAGATGTGCTATCGGAGGGCGGAGAAACGGCGAGGCAGCGGATGGAGGAGGCGTGGGCGGTGAACAGGAACAGCGGCGTGAATGTGGCGCTAGAAGAATCCTCCTGAGGGACAGACACTCGCAGGCCGTGGAGGACCTTGTCGTAGCTGCCAGCGATGACCTGGAAGGACGTTGCTGGTGTTACTCTTGTTGGCGCCGATTTGAGCGACAGCTTAGACATGTCTGCCGTTGCCGGTAACGACGTGCTGTTGCTGCTGTCTCTCTTGCGTTTCTGACCCATTTTGAATGTTGAATGTCCTGTTTTGTTGATTATGATTGATTTTCACAGGTCGACAGAGGGGAGGGACATATAGAGCTGCCGTCTGTCGCAGAGTTGGGAAGGAAACGGCGAAAACAAAAACGATAATTTTTTTTTTTTTTTTTTTTTTTTTTTGAGAAGAGGCTAATCCAAACAGGTAATCGAAGCGAGAGAAGCGATCTCCGAATTCGATTTTCAAAACAACACACCTTTTAACGTCAACACTTTAAACTGGAATAACCCCATTCGGGCTAATTGAAAGTCCTGTTAGCCTCTTGGCATTCTAAGCTCCTCGAAATTCTTCAGATTTCTTCTCATCGCAGCTTTCGGCAACACTTTTCAATCTTTCCTTCTTTCACTTCACTCCATCAACACCTTCTCTTCCTCTTCTTCAACCATCAACCATCGCCACCAACCATCGACCGTCAACCATCACCATTCGCACTCGCATCCTCACACCGGTGGCGAGCCCGACGATATCTCCCAGAGGTCTCCGCTAAGCCGGCTGCACTTCTTCTCATCCGACCCTTCTCTCCGGTTCAACATCACGGCAATATCATATACCAGCCATTGGCAACCAGAAACCACGGCCGTTTCGTCACGAAGAAACCTATACCCTGTACTGTTACCGATTTTTTTTACCACTGGTTTGATGGAGAGTTGAACTTCTGGTGCTGGGACTCTGGAGTGACGGACAACACACCATTTCCCCATTTTTCCAACCAAAGATGGCGTCGACGGAGACGCTCATCCGTCTTACAAAGAAACGCGAAGCATTGAAGTTCGTATATACTCAAATTCATTTTTCAATCCACGCCATTGGTCCGTGTTGCCGCCGGTCAGGTTGGACTTGGGGAGCTGAGTGTAACCTGTCATTCTGCCTGCCGAACTACATCATCGTCTGCATGGCGGGAATACAAACATACTCCTCTAAAGACAAAGACGAAGAAATGAAAATATAAAAAAGGAAAAAATACACACACGGCGACACTGTCCCAATGCTTAGTGCTTAGTAGATACTAATTGTTTCTTCTCTCTTTCTCTATCAAACTTTAGTAAGGTCGTGTTCAATCGAAAGCGAAAACTTCAAGAGCTATACCGAGTCGTCGGCCATGTCCAGCACTCATGTGCTACACCCCGGAGTCGTGCTGGAATCTCCGCAGGCAGACCTGCGGGCTGGGACGAAGATGGTGAGAGGAAGTTCTTGGAGAGTACGGATATCATCTTGTCAGTAGTACCGCAATCTCCGTTTACGCCTGATTCGCACATCCGAATTACTGATGTCGACTGCTTGAATAGAGGGAAGACATTCAATGCCAACGAAATGCTACCGAAACCCATCACGATTGTGCCCGAAATCCTTAGGGAAGCTTTGAAACCTCTAGTCCCAGCGGTTGCACAAAATGGAGACCCCGTTCCGATTGCCGTTTCGAAGGGAGAGAAGCCATCGAAGGACACTGTTACCGATACAAAGCCAACCGAAAATCTATCCATTTCTCGTCCGAATGGCGCGAACTCAAGGCCCACCACACCGAAGCTATCTAGCGATACCGACGAATCCACTGCGAAGACACCGGCTCGAAGATCGATCAGACAAAAACAGGAGGAACCGGCGACGGCATCACAACCGACACCCGCGTCTTCTAGCGGCCAGCCAGTACCTGTGAAAGGAACCTTGCAACCTAAAGAGACTCTCACTCACCCTGCCACTGTGATAGAAAAGGATGTAACCTTCGAGACTGTTCCTGTTTCGCAGATCTCCGATGACCCTATCGACCTACTCAACCTCCCAACGTCTTCTCAAACTGTTGCCTGCCAACTCCGCGGAAAGTCATCTACCCCGCCACCTCTAGAGCGGACATCGTCGCAAAGATCCGAACAACCCAATCTCGCAATATTCACACAAACTACACATTCTCCCCAAGACCATATAACCCGCCCGTTCCCGACTCCAACGACCGCCACCGAGACCGAACCTTCAGTTCTGCCTCCGACTTACGTAACGAGGAAATCAATATCTCCACCCAGCCCGGCCGATTCTGCCGATCCGGATGTACTCCCGGAAGAAGCGCTCCATGAACCCTCCAGTGATGCGATATTCGATGACGCGGCGAGCCAAGTCGACGAAGCGGAAGAAATGTCCGAGATTGACCCAGAAACCGCCAAAGAGATGGAGGTTGATGCTGAGATTGCCGTTGACACTGAACCGAAGGCTTCGTCGGATGAGGTCATGGGTGAAGTTGAGAAGCAACTACAGGTCGAGACGGCTCTTTCGAAGCAACAGGACGAAGCTCCCCCGGTAGAGCAGAAAACCGAGGATTTACAGTTGGAATCGGAATCGAATTTTCCTGCAACCGACCGGGCTCCAGCTGATGCACCGTCAGCTGACGTCGAAATGATGGACGTTTCGGAACAAAGCGACAACGAACCTTCTAGGCAGACTGAGGTGGCAGAGGTACCCTTCGAAGAACCTTCGAAACCCGAGCTTGTATCTACAGAGAGTGCAACACCTCATGTCAGCAGCAACATCCCAGCCACAGAAGCAGCCTGCGAGGATAAAACGGAATCTGTCAGCAAGCAAGAAGACGAAATGAAGGAGAGCGTACAAGATACGGAGCAATCGCCTATTTTACCCATAAAACAAGAAGAAAAGACTCCATTTGATCCTCTCGATCCTAGCTCGTCAGCATCAAACCTGGGAGCCGGCGCGTCAACGACGCCTGTTGGTTTCCCTCAAACTCCCCAAAACCTCTCACATGAACACGATACAGTCGATACCTCTGCTATTGCTGAGACCCCTATGTCAGTTGACGAAGCCACTACTCACTTCACATCACCCAAATCCTCTCAACCTCTCACTACTGCCGCCCTCGAATCCATCAACACTACCGTATCCACACCCGCAACGAGAGCTTCTTCCCGCCGTGAGAAGCGCCCATCGGTCAGTGGTGGCCTGCAGCTAGCCAAAATAGTATTTCACGGGCGAAGTACGGCGGCCAATTGTGGTTCCAGAGCCGAGGCTTCAAATGAGCTGTCACCCTCGGCCGCTCCAGCTCCTTCAAGGGTCGGGACACGCTCTGGCAGTATCAGTACCCCTGCGCGTATGAACTCGCGGTCACTAGAGGCCCAAAGGATATCCTCCTTGGCAGAATTGAAGGAACAGCATCAAGCACAGACTCGTCAACAAACGGCACACAGCCGTAAACAGAATGAAAAGTCTCGATTAGACGTTTTCGATTATCTTACCGCGGTTACAGCTTCTGAGCCTCTCCAAAACTCCTTAGCAACGAGCCACAAGACGCTTTCAACTGCGGCGTTCCAACTGCTTAGACGTGAGAAGCAGGCTATTCAGGCGCTTACTGAGATTCAGGATCTACAAAAGGCGGGGAAATGGAGTCTCACACAACCCGCAAGAGCGATAGAGCCAGCGAAGCAAATCGTGCACTGGGATTACTTGCTCATGGAAATTAAATGGATGTCAAAAGACTTCAAAGAAGATCGTAAATGGAACCTTGTCAAAGCAAAGAAGTTAGCAGATGCTTGTGCCGCTTGGGCAGCTGCAACACCTGAGCAGAGGAAGACGATGTGCATACGCACGACCAGAGATACGGTGCCGTCGAGAAACCGACACGTAACGCAGGTCCCCACTCCAGACCTAATGCCTAGTGACGAGCACTCTGACGACGATGACGCAATGAGAGATGATGACGACGGAGACGATCATATGCGGGACGACTTTGTGCATAGATTACATGAAGTTGAGAATCCCGGGAATTTGTTCGCTCTGGGTACTGACGATATCATATTCGAAATTCTGCATAACTCCATGACGGACCGTATGTTGGGCGAACTACCAATATTTGAAGCGCCGAAGCTTAGCGATGGGAAGAATCAACCAATGTTTTTCGATGGGTGGAAGAATAATGAGCCCCTTGGGCCCGGTGCTGGCCTCAAGAGGACGCTATGGGAGGCCCCCGTTGAAGAAGGGCCACCTACTAAAAAGAGTCGGTTCTCTTATGATCCAGAGTACAAACTTCTCGATTCAGACGACGAAGATGAGGAAAACAAGGTGCCCGTTCGACGAACCCCAGGCAGCTTCAAGGGAGTTACGAGGAGCGGCAGCCCCATCCTGCAACCGCAAAATAGTTGTGTGGCTCTGTTTAATCCTGATTTCCAGCCTGTGCTGCAGAGACTACATAATGCACATCCCTTCAGGCCTCCTCAGGAGATGCCCCCAGCGACGTTCTTCGAATATAGATCGCCGAGCCAGTGGACCGCTGAGGAGGACAAGGAGCTCGTTGCGGCGGTTAGGAAGTATAACCACAATTGGTGGCTTGTTTCTCAGGTCATGCAACCTCGGAGTTTTCTGCAGTCTGGTGCCGATCGTAGGAGTTTGTGGGAATGCTTTGAAAGGTGGTTTATGCTTGACCCGCAGAATCAGGAGCTTATTAAGGGGCCTTTTTTCAAACCTGTGCAACAAAGACTAGACCTTGCTGCTCGAGCACCGACTCACGCCAACGCAGCAGCTCAACAGGCCGCGCAAGCAGCAGCGGCCGCTACTACGCCGGGAGGATCCAACACTGCCGCAGGAACACCAGGCCAGCCTCCGAAGAGACGAACGAGCCAGCCAATGCGCGTGGAACGCAAGAGGAACACCAGGACACTCAATATGATTGAGCAGATGCGGAAACTTGCGAAGAAGCGTGAAGTGCAGGCGAGCAAGCAGGCTCAATCCGCCAACATTGCGATTAAGAAGCAGCAAGAACAGTCAGCGCAACAGGCGGCAGCACCAAAGTCGGAGCAGTACACGCCAGCGCAAGTTAGCAGGATGAAGCACGAGAGGGAGGTTTTGCATCGTCAGCAAGCGCAGATGGCGCAGATGGCGCAGATCCAGAGGGTACGTTGTTCGCCTTGTCCTATAATCCCCCTAATCTCGTTGTTTCCTGCATACAATGTTTTAATACAATCTAACCTTGTAATTTTCAACTGCAGCGACAAGCTCAGGCTCAGGCTGCATCTCAGCAACAACAAACCTCCCAACAAGGAACAGCAGCCGCAACCGCAACTGCTACGACTGCCGCTACTCCTACAGTGGCTACAGCAACTCCAACTACTATTACTGCGCAAACCACAACTACCAGTATTCCAGCCCAGTCTAGGAGTAGTCTTCAAGTTCCCAGCGTGCAGCCCAACCCTGCTGCCGCTGTACCAACAACGGCACAGCAATCTCTCCTCGCGGCACAGCAACAACGTTCTCTAATGGCTGCTGCTAATAACTCCGCAGCTATCCAAGCTGCTACCCAGCAAGTCAATCAACACCTCCGAGCTCAAGGCCATACCGTTTCAACGAACGGCCAGAATTCTCCGACGAGCCTTACCCCAGAGCAATACAGGATGCTCATCCAAGCCAGGATGCAGGCCAATGCCGTTAAACTCCAGCAGGCACAAGCGCAAGCTAACATCCAAGCTCAAGCTCAAGTTGCCAATCTTGGCGGTAACACTCAAGTCGCATCCGCGAATGCTAGCCATATGCACGCCATGCAACAAGCCGTCGCCGCTGCCAGAGCACACAATACCACCGCCCAAAACGGCCAGACCACCTCAAATCCAGCCGCAACTGGGACTCCAGCCCCCACAGGGAACACCGTAATCAGCGCTCAAGCGGCCATGATGCGGATTAAGCAGCACTTCCCGACTATCGGCGATGAATACGTACAACGAATGATCACGCAACACCAGCTCCAAGCCAAATCTTTGGGGCGAGAACTGACCTACACTCACATCAGTAACCTCATCGCAAATCTCGCTTCGCAGTACCAAGGAGCCACCCAACAAGCACAACAACAAGCGGCGCAAATTCAGCAGCAGGCTCAGCAGGCCCAACAACATGCCCTTGCAACCGCCGCTGCGGCGTCTGCGCATCATCAATCAGGGCATAGTCAATCTCCACCTCATCACGGAGTAGCTGGTGTCGGTCATGTCGGTGCAGGAGGGATCCACCATCCGCATCCACCCATCAGCCGGGGCGGTGGTAGCGCTAGTACGCAGCAAATGCTTAACCAGCTCATGATGTCGCAGACTAGAGCACCCAGTTCCAGTCCTATGATGGGAAATGCCACGCCTGTCATGAACAACGCTGGGATCGCCAGTAGAGGCAGCAGTGCCACGCCGATGCAGAGGGGTGGAAGTTATCATACTCCAACGCCTGGACCAAATGGTGCGACTAGCGGTGGGATGCAGCAGAGCAGTCCGAGGGTTGGGCAAAGCCAGATGGGTGGGCAACAGTAGATCATTTTGATCCTTCGGGTTTGTTTTTTGTTTATTATATTTGAGGTTTGTGCCCGGCGAGGCATTGATGTTTAACCACCTAGGTAGGAAAGCGATGGTTTTCCAACTACTTTTTATGCTTGTAATTACCTTATCATCAACGCTTCTCCTACTCTAGTCTCGAGTTGATTGAGACAGAAGTTGTTCCTATTCCCCCTTCTTTCATGTAGTATGAGGTTTTTTGTCTCTTGGGGGGGGTCTTTATTCGGTGTAGGTGGAGTTCTGGCTTGTTTTTTACTTCTTCATGCTGTGTTACTACTATTATACTCTCTGATTTGGAACGGGACGTCCGTAAAATAAAATTAAATGAGCCATACAACTACATATAATGTTTTCTCACAGACGGTCTAGACATCGGACCGAGCTTGCATTCATGTTCTCACACTTTAAATGGTGATAAATTATATTATCAACAGCTTGAAGGAAATCCACACAAAACGTGGGCTCTTCCTCAGCTCTATCGTATCTAAAGTATACTTCTCTGTACATCTTGCCAAAAGAAGTGATCTATAGATCCTCATCCATCTTTTCAGCCTTAGTCTCCGCCTCATCCTCATCATCATCCTCTTCAACAGCCTTCTTCGCCTCCCTGGCCGCTTCTTCCAACAGCTCCTTGGGAACATCCTCATGCACCCACCCATTCCAAATCATACCTCTACTCCCCGTTGCCGCTGCACTGGCATTTTTGGAGTCCCGTGTAACCCATGTCATCTCGATTTCGAACTCTTTATCTTTATTATCGTCATGGGCAACGTAGATTATTCTTGCGGCCTCTTTGACACCCTGTAGAAGGGTTAGTTCCGATAAGTTTAGTTTTTCGATTTCGGATTTTGCAGCCTGGCGACCCTTTCCGGTAGCCGCTCCAAAGTAGCCCTTTCCATTATTATTCTCATCAGTATATTGATGCCTTGAGAGTAGAGATTGGAGGGAAATGTACCCAATACATCCCACTAGGCTCGATCATATACAACCCAGGACCATCATCATCAGCCCCGCCGATGATGGCGGTGACACCGAAGGGTCTGACGGAGGAGTATAAGGTGTATGCCTGTGCATAGCTACCCATTCTGTCGGACAGAGAGGATACGGGGACTGAATCTTTGAAATTCCTGCGCCAGGAGATGGCTTCTTCGCGTGCGCGGTTGGTGAAGTGTTTCCCGTCGGGGACGAGGCCTGATGTTGCCTTTTCATTTTTAATACGATGTTATTATCTTGCTGATTTTGGGAGGTACGAGGGGCGATGATTTCATGGTAACGTACAATTCCGATGTGACGGTCCACTGTTGCGATGCGCTTGTTGCTCCCGGGGACCAGGAGTTTGGAAGTTATCAACTTTTCACAGGCGAGAATCACGCCGTCCTTGCAGCGGAGACCGATAGTCGTCGGTCCATTCTCTACGGCTTTCTGAGCATATTCGACCTATAAACATGTTAACCCCCCGAAACTATGCGTAATTTTGGGTTTCGATGATTATATGTCTGGTGGGGATGGATATATAGCGGGGTGGGGATTGGGGGGGGGGGACCAGAACGGACTTGGAAGTTACGGCCGTCGGGGGAGAAGACAGAGTTCGAAAGATCGTAGCCGGTACCTATCGATGTCTGGATTGTCAAAATCGTTAGCTTTGGTGGGTTCAGTCTATCTAATGCAGGTTAATGGACGTGACGTACCATGGTGGGCTACGTGAGGTAGTGGTGGAGGATTGAGATCGAGGAGAAGGGCCGATCTTGTCTCTCTACAAGGTATCGTGAATGGTAAGAAACTGCTAATGATTGAGGGATAGACGACTGGACGGCGATGGGGATTACAGACTGTGACGGCGACGGTGATGGTGATGGTAGGTTTGGAGGTGGATTGCGTGGACAGCTTGAAAGTGAGGTTGGAGCTTTGAAGCTGCTGCTTGGAAAAGCAAATACGCGTGTCCATATGGGTTGAGCAACGCATTTTTCGATGTGGTATTTTGGAGCTTCTCCAGCCTGGATCCATATAAAGCTTCTGAATTAAAGTGCTTCGGATAGGGGTGCACCCGTGTTCGAGATCGCGCCGAAACCGAGAGTTGACCTGCAAAGCTCGTTGTAATAAAAATCTAAAGAACCTTTGAGTTAGATTTCTGTATTTTATTCGATTCACGTATCGTTATTCTAAGTTTTCTCGAGAAATATCGATATCAAATATCTACAGCCTAGATCTAGGTTCTCTATGGCAGCACTCAATGCCACTCTTTTTAACAGGATCAGAAGTCAATTGTCACTCCATATAGATTATATTTAATTACAAAGGTGTGATCTATGATTAATATGCATCAGTATCCAGTGACAGCAGAAATAAGCTCACATAAACTACTAACGTAGGATACCTCTGTTGCTATTTGAATTAACTACCAACCGATTGAATCTAATCCAGGGAATCAGAGCTAACAATGTCTTAGCTCAAGGCTGCTATATCACTACTAAATATTTGACTAAAATTTTCTCTAGCATGGCCCGACGGCAGATTTGACTTTACATCAGGCTTCTAAGCATAAACTTGTCTTCTAGCGCGGATGTGTATTAAAACAGTCTCATAGAGTGTTATCTATATTACATGAAAATTTTGGCCTTTTTGGCCAAGAACCCAGGGGCGCCATCCGAAATTATTGTACGTTCTGAGTCCGAGGCAACCTCCACCCTTTACGCTCATTATCAAATATGTAGACAACGCACCCACATACAGTACCATTGTAGACTATGTAAAGGTATATCATGCAAGATTACCCTAAAGCTTAGAAGGCCTCACCTTCTTCGGCGAATATATAGAAGCCGTTGGAGGTCTTATTCCGGCAATGATCTCATAAGAATCATAGACACCAGGTCTTTTGGGAATCGTGAACACCCTCATTCCAACCACCCCCATCTTATTGAATAGGAGATGTCGAGAAAACGGCACGGTCTCGCAGTAGACTTCGAGACCTTCCATCGCGGCTTGGCGGCATCCCCAATTTGCAAGCTCCGGCCCGATTCCAGAATTTTGGTATGCATTATCTACGCACGTGAATTCAGCAACTGTAGGCGTACACCAGTTAGTCAATCGCAGTTCGCGTAAGAGGTTTTTGAGCAGAAAAAAAAACTTTGAAGATGAAATTGAAAATAAAATTGAAGATAAAGTTGAGACCAACAGGTCAATATATATGCTAATTACGGTATGTATGCACGAGTCATGCTTTTCGTGACTGGGAGACTTACACCAATGGGGCCGACTGCCCATAAGGTCTTTTCTAAAATCTGCGATACCGCCCCACAACTTATTCGCGACCTCTTCGTCCCAATCAGGCGTGAAATCGGGGAATGGAACATCTAAGGAACCATTAGGTTGTGGGGGCTGCCATCGAGTGAAAGCGACAACTTTTCTATCCTTCGATAGGTCTTCCGCAACCCACGTGACAAGCACACTAGGGCCGGCTTCAATGCCTAACGTCCACAGCTCATCCAACCATCTGCGCGTAGAATCGTTTTCTGGAGTCAGAAATTTCCAGAAATCATGAGTTGCGTTAAACGATGCGAACCAAATTCTGGTGAGAGCTTTGACATCTGCTAAAGTGGCCTGCCTGGCTTCAAAGCCAGGTGGAAGAATTGGACGGCTACTAATATCCATACCGAAACAGCGCGTGCAATAAAATTTTTTCAATGTTGACTTTGATAATGAAAATCGAAAGCTTACGTTTGATGCTATATATTATAGAAAAGTTTTTTGTCATGTTGGCGTGTTATATGAGCTTACGCTATTTCCCCGGTCCGTTTACATCGCTCTATGACTGGTTGTCAGGTCCGACTTCGATTATTTCGCTTGTGAGAGGGAATAACCAGCAGGATGCAGATGCAGACCATAACTTTGACAGGCTTGTGCGGCCCTTGCAACAATACCACTTTTCCACCCGGCTCAAGGCACGTCATGCACATTCAAAAAAGGCATATAAAGGTTTTATTCAGGAGACATCGCCAGCCCATATATTTCAGCCGTATAGTGTGATGTGTTCACTCCAAGAAGAAATCCATAAATTAATGTTCTCCAATTGAATCGGGTGAATTTGAGCTTTCTGTCACCGATTTATTCTTCACGAATGACTGGCATAATCAACCGTTTCACATTTGATTCCATCGCACCTGTATAATATTTTCTTAACGCAGAAGCCAGAACAGGTGAGCTGCGTATGTGTATAGACAAGAAGGGTTCCAAAATTTCATACCTAGCAATAATTGGATGCGATGTCGGACCCTAGTTTACTCGGTGTGCTTTGGTCCTGTGACCAACCCTGTATCTTGCGATCTTGTGCAGGGTGAATCTTCCAGGTCTCATATATCCTGCCTAGCTGCTGCAATTCTGCTTGCACGTTTCCCCCCTAGGGCCCTCCAAATCGTGCTTTTGAAAGACAGCAGATATGCATACCCGCATGTAATTATTCATTATTTGAACCGTTAATCGGAAACGTTTCTGTCAAAACCGGACGTGCCGATATGAGTCTGTTTTAGAATGCACCATTTAAATTTCGACTCAAGTACCAAGCACAGTTTGCGATACCCAATTGCAACGAGAGTAGCTCAACATCCCAAGGCAACCCCACTACAAAGTGCAAGGTTTTCTGCAATGTTGCATAATAGAATTAAGTTGAGAGGCTTTAATGAGGCACACTCGCTAACGCTCAAAGACCACCGCACAGGCCGAGGGCTTAGAAGATTCACTAGTGCACCCCCAGCACAACAGCTTGAGAGTGATAGTATTTGGAGGGCCTGCGTCGTGGCGAGTACGCCGTTTGTGATTGATTCAGCTATATTTCTGTCACCGCTGGCCTCGTAGCCAGGGTTAATTTCTTTTTCTCTGGCATGCAGGTCTCTAGCTAGCAATATACCCAGAATATTAGAATTTATTTGTCTAAATTTACGAGCTCTAGATATTAGAGTTGGCTATACAGCCTTGAGCGATGAAACTAGTCTGTACAATGATGCAGGTTCCGAGTTCGATTTTGGGGCCGTGATCCGTAGAGAGAGTGACAGGCTTTTTAATGTCATCAAGACCCCTTAGTTTAGGTGCCAAATATAATCCAGCTATTATCATAGTTCTCGATACATATATCTCTATACCAGCCTCAGCTCGCATCTCTAAAACACTAGGCCGAACTAAATACAACCCTTTTCACGCAAGAAGTCCCCCAAGAATCGATTCCTCTCACGAGTATCTTCAGATTAAAAGCTGTTGTAACTATAGTACTATAGCTCACCATCCAGAACTTCAACACGAAATATTCCCACCACAGATCGATTTTGCGATAGCTCTCCCCGATATCTGGATCGGCTTAACAGAGCCGCTGATTACAGACAAGAATCTTGATTTCATAGTATCCAGATTATAGGTGGGCCTGTAGCCCAGAAGGTAGGGTTACACACAAGCGCCCCGCGTCTTAACACAGGCTATAGTTCTACATTAAAATACTATAAACTAACCATATATATCCCCATGACAGGTCAATCGACCACATATTACTGATAGAAAGTAAAGGACGCAGACCTCAACATATTCGCTTGCTACACAGATCATCTGAGCACTCTGCGCAGTCTTCCATACAGCCGGCAGCCATAGAGATATATATATCTCAAAGATGGCTGCCTTGGACCACCAAAACCTAACCATCCGAAATGACTTCTCAACGTTGGAGTGGACAGGACAAAATCCTGTACATATCCAGGAAATTCCTGCAGTCAAAGGTTCGTGAATGTTTTGATTACTACTTTATTAGTCTTATGATATATACGGGGCGAATCTATAAGCGAGACTAGATATGTACAATGCTTCATTAGTAAGACGCTTTTCAAAAGCTCTTAGCAACAATATAATGGAGGAAATTAAACAAGAAGAGTACTGTCCCCATTAAAGTCCCGCAGGACCCCCTTCAAATCCAACAATATTTCGTCTTGTAGCAGGTTTTCATGTTCACTTCGAACAATATATTTCTTTGATTGTTTCCCTCAATTTGGTAAAAAAATAATGTTCGGCTTAATTGAATGGCATAGGGTGCTCACGCAATCGTGTAAGCTATAGGGACCGATCCGGCGACCATAGTATTAGTTACAGAACTTCTATCAGCATCGAGTAGCCCTTCCGATACACCAATAGTTTCTCCCCGATTCTCACCCTCCAAAATCATTTTCGACAATACCACCGATCTCCGGGAAACTTTTAAAAGGTCTCAGTCTCAATGGATCGACGATCCTGTCATATCATCATGGCGGGATCCTAAACATAGGATCTACGACGTTCTCGCCGACGCTAATGAGCTACTCAAAACATGGACTTCAGGCTCCCAGCGCCGACCATTCTCTCCTCTTTCGGACCCTCTTTGGTCTGAAACCGGCCGTACAATTGGAGACGTTGGCCTTCCATGGCATAATAATCAAGTCGGCATGCCGGACGACCTCGACTCCAGCTGGCCGTTTCACTTCAAGTCATACGAGCGGTATGCGATGCGTGCGAAGGGTTCCCGCGTCGGTGATTCTAATCCTTCGGGGTATATTTGTCACCCAAGTGAAGCGAATTGCTACTGTATAAGAGCATTACAGTGGGAGCTAAGAAATCAATGCCCAAAATCACAACCGCTCCTAGTGTACGACAATTTCGATGCCAGGATATTGTACAGTGCTCAAATATTTTTCGGACTCCAGCTACACCGCATCAGTTTATCTGATTCTGTCGAAAGTATCGTTCGCGAACTCGGGAAAGCTGCCGATGGGTCACGACGTCCCGTCATATTTGCCGCCAGCCTAGCAACTGCGGACGGGAGATACGACGACCTAAACAAAATATGCGAAATTTCGAAGCATATACCGATGCTACTTCATCTAGATATGACCCGAAATTTCGATTATATAACGACTTTGCCGGGAAATTATCGAGAAATATTCGGGCTAGGCAAGCTGATACTGAAAGACAAACATTTGGACCGGCCTCTTAGACAACCTGATGGATCGATCACCGTTTGCACAATCGTGGCCGGTGGAGCACACCACTCGGACCCACCTCTAGCTCTGGCCCTCAAACCTAAATTGCTCGGAGGCACAGAATTCGTTCACGTTTCATACGTTAGAGGTCGGGATCAAAGCCTTGCGGGTTCCCGAGATGCTATCGGACCTCTGTGGTTCTCACTGCAAGAAGTAAGGTTCGGTGCGGAGGGGCTCCAACAGGTTTACCACCGATGTACGGAGATGAGAGCAAGACTAATATATTCTCTTAATGTCTGCGGGGCATGCTTCACCACAAATCCTTATTCTTTAGATGTCATTCTTGAGAATTGCTCAGAAGTGCAAACAGATCATTTACTACTCTTGGGCGCAGTTTCAACTGACATAGGCGTTCTCATCACTATCCAGCCATCAACTACATCGGAAGACCTAAACAGAGTTATTGATATTATGTCAGACTCCTCGAACACTGTCAGAACAGACGGCATCGACTCCGCGTACGCGGATTTCTCACCTCTCTATCAGATCCCGCAAAGCGTAATCGATGAACTCGCATCGACCGTGGAATCGTGGAAAATCTTGACCAAATTCTCAGCCGGTTATCCACTCTACATGGGTTCTCAGACAGCGCTTGGGCCAGTCATCGGGCAGTTTCTTGGTGTCGACATTCCTAAAGACTGGTTGAGTGCGCAGAAAGAAGCATTGCTGGTTTCTAGGATGCGGTCATTCGGTCTTCTGACGCCTCAAGAAAGGATGAACTTCAAGGCTATGTTTACAAATGGCAGTACGATGGGGAACAGAGTGGGTCTTCACGCTGCGTACACAAGACTACCAAATGCGACGATATACTTTTCAGAAGAAACCCACTACAGCGTCAGTAAGACGATGCGGGACTGCGATACACTAACAAGTCGTTGGTCGAGGAAAGGTCTAAAGTATCGTCAAATTCCGTGTAATGAAGATGGTAGCATCTCGGTGGATCTACTAGTAAAACAGGCTTTGGTCGACAAGCGCGAGGCTTTGGACCACCGTGAGGATTATAATTTGATCCTGCTCATAAATGTAGGCACGACTTTCGTCGGCGCCCGGGATAATCTCAGGGAGATATACAATAAACTTCGCGCAGCCAGTGTCGAAATAGCCCATATCCACGCCGATGGTGCGTTTGATTTTGGTTACAGTAACTGCGGTATCAGGCTTGGACCTCCTGGAGCGGTTAGCACTGCTGGAGTCCCTATGGTTCAAGGTATTACTTTGAGTAACCACAAGGCCTTGGGCAGCATCGTCTCTGGCGAGGTCATCTCGTATAGCCCTGGAAATGAGTTGACATGCTTGAAATGGGCCATCGACCCGCGAATTATTTTTGAACGGTGGCTTTACTCACAAGCATATCGTCAAACTGAATGCGATGAACTATTGCGATATTGTCGGGACAATGCCTCCCGTCTCGAGAAGGCCTTGAACAGGATTGGGGTCGCAACGAAACGCAACCCAGAATCAATGATTGTGGTGTTGGAGAGACCACCGGCGTGGATTACCGAAGAATTCTCCTTGAGGCCTGAAGGAGATTGGGTTCATTTCATCACAGTCCCCGACATATCACCCGAGATTATCGATTTATTCGTTGATAGGATGCGAGGCTTTAAAGACAGCTGTCTTGCAGCCTTTAGATACGTCAATCCTTCCATCAATGCGATAATGGGACGAGGCATCAAAGTTCGGCGCCTTCAAACTCAGGATCCGTTGGCCAAGCAAGTTGTAGAGCTAGCAAAATCCGCCATGCCGCTAACTGGTGGAGATATCAAAGATCTCGCGCCTACTTTCGAACCGTCTATGCGCAGCGCCTTATCGATCCTGATGCTCGACAGCTCTGAACGAGAAATTGAAGCTGTTTTATTGGTAGAATCATTCAGCGATCAAACGATGCGAGTGGGTGCTCTATTGATAAAATCACATCACTCTGAAGACGCCAACTCGATCGTAACTATGGCGAAGCTTTTGTCCGGATATATGGCGAGATATGTTGGGGCTGGACTGATAATCGATCAATCAAGCTACAACTGCATCTTTTTTTAAGCAGAAATGATGTCTTTTCCCATGTATATACTTCGACTACCTATCCTAAGACCGTATTTTCAGAGCTACATATAGCACGCAAAACTGCTGAATGTTGCTGTCTACCTAATTAGTTGAATCTTTGTACTAGAACCCTCCCTGTTTTGATGTATAGATAGGAATCTTTAACATTATAATTATTTAGTAATCAAAATTTAAGTTCCAGCCAAACTTTTCAATGATTAGCCTACATATATCTGTGTTAAGAAGTATTGCCAAAGCACCTACCTAGGAATCCACGTTACCGTCAGAATCTGTTGTATTATGTGGGTTGGTCCCATGATCTATCATCTATATACATAACCGATCAACCTTACAGCTAACTCGGCTTGTGCTAGACATTTTTCGACTTTTGTCTTTAGAATCCACGCCTATGTCTTAGATCAACTGAAAGATCAGTGTAATTGCAAAAGGGCACAAATGTCTTTTTTTTTCATTCTGTCTCCTAGGATCCTCTGTATATATATATATCCTATCAAATCACCCACACAACCCAACTCGGTATTCAATACAGCACCCACCCCCATACAGTTCCTTATTACCACTTCTCTCTTCTTTTTCCTCTCTCTCCAGGGTTGCCCCAATCTATGCTATTTATGTACAAAAAAGCAAGCTTGGACTTTGATAACTATGCGTTCTAAGCCCGGTCTAAACGATAAGAGGCACGGGGGGTTTTTTTTTTGTCAAAAAGAAAAGGAAAGATAGAATAAGGTGTGGGGAGTCTGTATGGTAGCGGAGAGCGGCAAAATATTGAACAGTGGATGTATCTGGTGTGTGGAAGGATATGGACAGGGAGAGAGGAGAATGGGATATGAGTCAAATTTGACCTCCATCAGAATATCGTGTATTATATAGTAATCGATCAATCGCAGCGAAAAGACTCTGAACAAGACAGCGTATGCAGCATGCAATCGCGCAAGAGCAATATAAAACCGAAGCAATGGTATTTGGTTCATGTGATGACGACTAACGCAGAACAAAATGGAAGTATAATAAAAGAATTTGCGAGTGTAGGTTTCTTTCATCTACGCTGCAGAATAGAAACTATATGCGACGCGGAATTGATACAATGAGGACAGTTGAGAAGCGAGTCTCAAAGCCAAAAACAAAAAACAAAAAAAAAAAACAAGAAAGTTACAAAACGGGGCTTCAATGTGCCCTAGTCAAGAAAGAATAGAAATAATAAGATTGACGAAACCAAAATGCAATCAGGCAAAACAATGTGTAAAAAAGTTAAACCAGGCGAGAAGCATTGCGACGCATTATTGATAACCGTCGAAGGTTCAATATCAAGTAAGAAAAGGAATCCATAGAACAAATGTTGGAAAGCAAAAATCGAGGAAGAGAATTACGCCAGATAACTTTTCGATCGTGAAGAGGAAGAAATTCGCTCATCCGTGCAAAGAACCCATGATATAAAAAAACATAGAATCGAAAGAGACGCAAAAGAAACGAAAAGGGCATCAGCTTCATAACTTATTGAATGTGAATGGATCATCTGCGCCAACCGAATACGAGCCCCAATCCTCGATCCATGTTCAGGAAACTTGATAAGATGCTTCCTGCCCACTGGATCTCGCCCTTCGTCAACCTCGGACCTGCTCGCAGATGACTCACTTCAAGCCGTAAAGCCTGGCCAACTTCTCGTCCTCGTACCTCTCCTGCGCGGTGTCGACAACCCCCTTTAGGGCCTCATCTCGCTTCCTCTCCATCTTGCGCTTCTCGAGCTCTTCCAGCCCCCGAGCGAGCTTACCTCCTCGGGACCTCTCATTCAGAGCCTCCATCTTGGCTAGAGCAGCCATCTGGAAGTCAATATCGCCCGATTTTTCGTGAACGTGCATTCCTTCCTCGACATGATACTGTGTAAATGCCGCGACGTGTTTCGCGTTGCCGCGCTTGCCCGGGTTCGGCGATGGAGCTTCGTCGGCCTCCACACCGATCTTGGGTGATTTGACGGCAGCTCCTCCAACGCTGCCGCCGCCCTGATTAGAAGATGATGTCTTTCGAGGCTTCGCAGGTCGTGCTAGTGCGTTTGAACTCCGCCGCCGCTGTCTATCAGGGGTATTTGTGACATCCATTGTCCCTTCATTCTGTTCGCCTTCCGGTTGTTCTTGGATCTTCAATGCAGCCACCTCCTCGGCTGCGAGATCATCCTCTCTCCGTCTGTCTTCTCGCTTCCGTGGGATCTTTACTGTCTCCTGCGATTTCAAGGCCTTCTTCTTTTCAGCCTTGGCTGTTTTTTTGGCCTTCTTGCGGGCTTTGGACCGTTCTTCCGGAGTCAGAAGCTTCCGCTTATCTTCATCGTCGTCTGAGGGATAGGTTGGTTGGACGCCGGGGATGACCGGAGGAGATTGAACGGAAGTCGAGGAGCTGTGACGATGAGGTGCCTTCTTGCGAAGGGAGCGTTCACGGGTGAATTCGCGACGCGGGGATCGGAGGTCACCGTGAGTCAGGTAATCGTATTCAGAGGGCTCCATTGTGGCTGGTGAGTCCTCTCCGGAATCGGAGAAGTCTTCGGTTGCGGTAGAAGAGCAGGTGGAGGTGGTTGGGGAAGGTGGAGGTGGTTGTTCTTGTTCCGATGGGGTGTGTATGATTTGGGGTAATATAGGTGGTGGTGCCGCCTCTGACATGGTTGGTGGGTGATATATACGGTGGGGAGAGAAAGATGAAATGGGTGGTGGGAGGAGGAGAAGAAGAAGAAGAAGGAGAAGAAAGAAAAGGGAAAGAGTAGAGGGAGGGAGGGAGGATGTGGTTATATGTGAGAAGGGTATGGTATAGTAACTAGCTAGCAGTGGTAGCTATCCGTCGCAGGTGCTGCGTATATGCGCTTATGATTCAGAGCGGACGTGGAGTACGTGCACCTTGCAGAATCGAATCAGGCGGCAGGATCGAGTTCAAGCAGCTGCAATCTGCAGCCCAGCCAGTCGCCCCGTCTGACTAACTAGCTAGATTCGTCCGTCGAGGAGAACAAGAATCAGAAGAAGCTTCCCCGTTTTGGGGAGACGAAGGGAAGCAGGCAGACCTGCCGGCGACGATGGTGGTTGTTGGTTGTGGTTGTGGTTATGGCTGTGGTTGTGGTTGTGGATGGATGACTGACGGCAAGAATGGGTACTTCCGCAGCCAATGGTAGCTACCACAATCCTAATTTGAGAAACAGTCTCCTCTGCAAAAGAGGCTGTGTAAGCTCCGATAAGAGCGCAAAATAAATAAAATAAGTCTATAGGGTTTTAATTAGATTTCCGGAAGGAACGAGCTGCGACGGCGGAGAGGCCGTGATGTCGGTTCACGGGAGGAGAATTAGTGGCGGATGTGGGGAAGAAGATGAGGACGAGGAGGACGAGGAGGACGAGGAGGAGGATACATGAAGGATCCAAAAACTATTTTCATCGATGCTCACCACCACCACCACTGTTCCGAACCACAATTCCCACCCCAATTGATACCAACAACGGTACCTATAATATACGAAGAGTCAAGGTATCGGTACTTCAGCCTCAGCTGCCTGGACGCGAGAAGTCTGCAAGTCGAGGTATCGGAGACCAAAAAACCCCGTATTTTACTTATTCCCTGACCCCATCGACAAGTTTTATTTTTTATTTTTTATTTTATTTTTTTCGTTCTCTCCCTCGCACAGAAAATCAAGCATATAGATGTGCATTTCAGCTAGCGCATGCCCGCTATGACGCTTGCTGATGCGAGGTGGGTACATACGCAACCCGATGGGCAGGCCCGCATTGGCAGCCTTGTGAAAGCCTCATCTATGCCTGTCAGGTCGCGATTAAATGCGACGGGCACCGTCGCCGCCATCGTACATGTGCATATAAGTTGTTTTCAGCATTCTAAATGCAAAGGGAAATCGGATTGGGTATGAAAAGTCACACGTTACTTCGACGTTACATGAGGATAGAAGTCTGCAGAGCTGCAGAGCTGCAGAGCATCGATTCTACAATAATGCCCTGCGATATATCCTGAAACGATTCTTGAAACCAAGCTTCGTCGTCGGTCGCCGTCATGGACTGTGAATGCAGGAGATAGTTCTCATGATCAGCTCAAACCCAAACTAACTCGGACAGGTGACTCATGATGACTATGGCTATAGCATTTTCCATTTATCGCCATTAGCTGCGAATATCCTCCATTGTGAGCTAAAATGTCAAAGGGAAAGGCAGGTTCTCTGGAAACAGGACTGGGGAAAATTTAGATTATTTGTCAAGACTTCTCCAGTTTCTGCGAATGACGGCCTGGAGGCAATGGCATGTGGTCTCCGTGCATCTACACTCGCCTAAAAACCCAGAAAGCTTGAAGACCGATCTTCTAGAAACTGTGAGCGTTTTCATGATTGTTGGGGATATGGTCCAACTGGAAGCTTGACTCACTGACGTCGGCACATGCAAAAGAGTGGAGCAGCCAAGCGAAGGGTGAGAATTTGAGGCTTGTACATAGCTACCGAAAAAGACAGCCACAGATGGCGCCTCACTTCGACTGATCCGAATAAGCCTCATATAATATCGGACATGCTATAGGCATCTATTTGGACATTGAAGGAAATCATCAGTGGACTCCGATTCTGTTCCAGCTGAAAATGCGCCTCACAAGCGTTCGCCTGACTTAGCTTTGCGTGATTTCAAAAAGCTGTAATCACCAAACTCACCAAAAAGATACAACCCCCCCGGACGTTATTGATATCAAGAGGCTATTACTCTTATTTACCTCTACTTTTTAAAAAAAAAATTTTCCTACTTCCTTCTCTCTCTCAGGATTCGATCTCCAAATAAGAGAAAGAATAATACTAGGATTTGGTGAAGGGATGACTGTTGTGAGGTTATGACTGGTGCGTTTTTGGCTGGCTGGTTACTGCAGCAGGTCTACTTACAAGACCGAGATCTACTGATCTAGAACTATCCAAAGCGTCGGCAATTGGGAGCCCTTGTGTGGCCCGCGACGGCTCTTGACCATCGATGTCCAGCTGAATAATTCTTTCTACTTTTTTTCTCCCCCAAAGATATATACTTAGATATACACTATAAGTATACGTAAGGATTTACTGAAGCGCGTAGAAGTAAAATGAGTTCATGCAATGCAGCGCTCATGCGCTTGGATTCCACTGTCAGCATCGATTAAACTTTTTGATGTTAATGTCAAGTCGATTCGAGTTGCACAAACGACCGAAGGTTCGGATTGGTTCGGTCAAGAATCTCCGATATTGGGCGGTCTGGATGGGCGGTCTGGAGCTAAAATAAAATAAATAATATCGGCCGAGCTTGAAAGGAAATATATGGTACCGCCAGAACGGCGGAGGAAACCAACCGGTACTTGCAATTTCGAATTGCACAGGCGTCCCTTCCTTCCTTCCTTCCTTCCTTCCTTCAGATTGAAATATGCTAGGATGAGGCAGAGATATATTTTCACCAAGAGAGCCTCCAAAACCTAAGCTGACTTTTCTATCACCTAAAATATATCCATAACAGCTCCAATCTATTTAGTCTATTGTCAATGCGCACAACAGAGAATTTCATTCGGCTTTCGGGGTCTGGGAAGAAGCGACGAATGAGAAGCCATAACTAACGAGATCTTAGTTTCGAACTTCTAGAACAAGGGATCTCGAGATCGAACAACTGCCACTTTCCGTGAGACAGCAGAGACCCGCTGTAGCTTTTTAATCATAATCGTATATGAAAGGAAAGACACCTCTTAGAAGTCAAAGCGACCAAAGTCCCATCGAGATGGCGCAAACGCAGAAACGCCCCCATTTTTGATAATTTGGACGATCTAGACGGTGGCTCAAAATTCGAACTGGGGTTGGTTGTTCAGGTCAAAGGAAGAAGTAAAGAAAGAAAAAAAGGATTTGGATCCGAGATCTCCCGCTCGAGTATCCCAGAGCACGTGCTGTAGCCCGCGGGTGATTTCGGGAACATGGAAGTCTGGCCCGGAGCTCGGTGAACCACAACACTCCCCGGAAAGGAGCTCAATGAGGCACAATTGAAGGGCTTCAAAGGAGCTGCTGGCTTCAGCTTTCCCTTTGGCCTACAGACTTTGATGTCAAAAGTATGAGTGTTGATCCCAGCTACGGATTTTGATTACCTTGATGAAGGAGCCTTGTAACTCTATATTTGGCTCGAGACAGATCTCGTAAAATTATATCTCGATATATCGGATCCACGGAGGTACCCCGCTGAAATCAGTCTATGCGAGGGCATGGCTGTCGAGTCGTGGCGGTCTTTGCAATATCCGCTTGTACATATAACCCGCACCACTCGACACCTCCTTTCCTTATTGATATCTTATTCCCAGCTCGCGGGAGCGGGATACCCAGCCGTGTGGAATTCCTCTCTTTTCTCTCTCTCCCGCTCTCGCTCTCGAAGAATGCAAAGAAACCCGGTAAAAAAAAAAATCAAAATTGAGGGAGAAACCATCAAAGCGGGTCGCGGTCCAGAAGCTTTCCAACCATCCATGGCGGCTGCAAGTTGACGCTTTTAACTGCCGCTCACGAAGCTCATCACATACAAAATGTGATATGCATCGGTTTCTATGAAGAAGCCAGGCGGGCAAACCCTGCAGCAAGAGCAAGCGGAATGGCGTCGATGAATCGGTTCAATTGTGGCCGCTTTTGTTGGATCGTCAGATGCTAAATATGCAATACTGGTCCTGCTTGCAGAAGCTAGCCTGTGAAGTTGGAGGAATATACCGAGGTGCTATTCCGTATCAATGGAAGGGCTAGAACGTCTCATGACAACTCAGCGTTACTCCGGTCTATAAATTATATGTCTGTGTCATTTTTGGCATCCGTAATTTTAGATTTTATATGCATCATAGCTGAGCTGAGCTGAGTAGTTCGGTGAAGCGGATAGTTATTAGAGAGCTCAATGTATGTAAATGCAAATGCAAATGTAAGTAAGGGAAAACTTTTTCCTGCTTAGTCAAGTGACCTCGAATACCACGTTCCGAACACACGACTATCTCGCGACACTTCGTCGTCGATACGTGAGATGACTTCCGAGTTCATCCTAAAAATCAACGACCGGCTCGCATCTATGCGGGCGGCGTTCGCCGCGAGATACTCTGTCCGGTAAGAACTTCGAACTGGGGAGGGGCACAGAGGCTGCAGGAAATGTCTTGGCCGGCCTAGCGCCCCCGTTATGTGTTAAACTGCACGTGGTAGTTTGGGGAGAGAGGTGAGAGCAAGGGGAACCGCACACCCTTTCTCCGATGGGGCCTGTGGCCTCTTGTGTCTGGGATCCGATTCAGCTTTGGGGTGAGTTACATACCAGGTCCCGCCCTTGCCTTTGAGGGAAGTTTATTGCTCTCCTCGCGAACAGAGTAAAAAAAATGTAACCGAAACAGACGAAAATAAAAGTTGAAAAAAAAAAAAAAAAATTAAAGAAAAAACCAATAATTAAAACTAAAATTCAGGTGAAGAAAAAAAAAAGGAAGAAACAAAGAAAGCGAAAAAAGAAAGAAAAGAAAAGAAAGAAATGGGGTTCAGAACCTGATTCTGTTCGAAAGCTGTAGCCCTTCACTAACCGCATCAACCTCGTGCCAGTTTTCGATTCACAGGCCCTGCGGCGCCCGCGTGGTTGGTGGTTTCTCAGCCAAAGAAAAAGAATTCACCGCCAGAACAATTCCGGCGCTTCTCTTTTTTTTTTTTTTTTTTTTTTTTTTATTTTTTCCTCTGCTGCGAGATCTCGTCTTGAGATTTCGTAACGAGGCGAGACAGAAAATTACGTGCCTGGATGCGACACCGGTGCCTACCAGCTGTGGTGATTGAAAATTTCCGATCAGCCTGGGCTATTGGGCTGGGCTGGGCTGCATTGGGGAGCCCTCGCGCTCTGGCCACGGAGCGGAGGGAGGGTGTATGTAATCTATCCGCCATTGGTAGTGCCAGCCAGGGACGGGCTTTCTCTCTAGCCTCGTCCTTTATAGTTCTTATAACCATATCCCCTCAATTAACCTTCTCCAGCTTTTGCTGGACCGGTCCTAATCCCTTTCACATTCTATCTTACCCAGACCAAAATTAAAAATATCACCGACCGAGTTTTCTCACCAACCAGCATAATTTGTTTTTCAGGGTCCGAGAAGGATATCAATAGCGAGCAGGTGTCGACAGACTATCGACTGATCTTTCCGACCTCCCAGCTAACCACTCACACCCTTTCCCTAACTATTCCAGCACACGCCACCCTGAATTTTTTTTTCCAGTCTGTCCTTGTTACGGTTCTCACTTTTCGCACGTCCATATCTTCGCACCAGTAGCTAGCTATACACGCAACTTCGCGACAAGATATTTGGGTGACAATGGCATCCGGACGGACAGGCTACGGATACCTGTCTCCACAGTACAGTATGCAAAACGGTAAGCTGCCTCCCACGAAAGCCCGATTTTCCACGATTCCCCGTGAATTTCTCCCATCAAAATACCTCTCGTACAATATATACTCTCACCTCCTATAAACACATACACACACAATCTCATCCACACCCACACCTTACTATATCGGCTCCTTCCATAGCAAGGACAAACATACCGTCACAGAACTCTATATCTTATATCCTCTTTTTTTCTTCAAACCTCTTATTTATACCTATATTCATTTATATTTATATTATATACACACTAACGTCTACCTCCTTCCCCTTTCTTCTGTTCATTCTCAGCAGAAAGTAACGCCACAGGCATATCAATTGCAATACACAACGGCCAGGAAGACTATCCAGACGTTGACTTCGGCCAATGCTTCTTGGATCAACAATCATACACGCCATTTGGAGACGACCTTTCGCTCTTCCCCTGCAGCACACATCAATCAGACGTTCCCGGGTTATCTGCCACAGTTTCTACGCCTAGCGAGATGGCAGGCTTTGACTTCTCTTCCTTTTTAACTGGCGCCTCGCCGCCCTGCGCGCCTTCTATGGATCAGGGTTACCAACCTCCTTGCGCTGTTAACGCCAGCAGGCAGTCCTCTTCTATGGGTAGCAACCTCAGCGCTGGCGCAATGAAAAGATCTCCAATGTCCCCATCCCTCGATTATGAAATCGAAGAGTTACCCCCAGCATTATGGACACTCCCGACGGAGAATGTCAAAAACAGCATTGCTATATCCCACAACTCTCCGGACATGGGCGGGTCATCGTCTTCCACTTCGTCCCTACCCATGAAAAAAGACAAGTCTACAACGGGGGTGTCGAGCACTTCCTCAGCCCAACATCCCAAACACATCACCTCCACCCGCAAACTATCAAAACACGAGGCCCAACAGGTCAAGAAAGCGGCACACTCGACCGTTGAGAAACGCTACCGGGCAAATTTAAACACCAAGATCACACATCTTCACGAAGAACTCGTCAAGGCATCCGAAGAAGATTCCGTGTCCCTTTCCAGCGAGCTTCGCGGTTCCAAAGTCAAGGGAGCGATCGCCGGACCCCCGAAGACGAGAAAAGCAGATGTGTTGACGGACGCCCTCAACTTTGTCAACCGGACACAGAAAGAAAAGAAGATGATGAAGGAGGAGATCGACTTCCTCAAGATGCGGATTATGACGTTGGAAAAGTTGGTCAAGTGCGAAGACTGTCTGCTATTGAAGCAGATGGACCAAATGAGGATGCCGAGCACACAGAGAATTGTCAACTATTAATCCCATCCGCACTCGTTCTTTCCATCTTTCCATCCCTCATTCCTTTTCCTTCATTTCTCTATATATATATCTGATTTTTCTTTGGGTGAACACAAACAAGAGGTGGGACATTCAACGAGGGGAGTAATGGTGAGATCTTTGCATTCAGGCTAACTTTTGTCGTCGTTCAAACTGCAAACAAAATTTTGAGGGCGGATTTTATACGGTTGGGTATATATTGTTATGCTTTTACAGTCAATTATCTTGTAAAGTTTTCTGGTTTTTCAATATCGATATCATCATGTTTTCCTTGATCTTCATCTTTGAAAGATTTACTGTTTCTCATCTTTTTTAATTGGGAAGGGAGTTCTGGAGTTTATCTACGGCATGTCACCACCAAATTACTTGAGGCTATTCCCCGATCCCACCGTTTGGACGAAATGGACGAAACTTAAGCTATACGGAACTCTCCTTTCATTCATACTTCTGTTTTCCTTTTTGCTTTATCTCTCCTTTGACATATTCTTGTTCAGGTCGATTTTTGTTAATTATTTTCTATCATTTACTGATGTTTCTATCTGGCTACTTTGGATATCGATATCACGATTGCATCATTTATCTGTTTAATTGCAATAGCTTCCAGCAAAAGAAAGAAACCCCTCTCACAAAGAATCAAACTTCCGAATTGATATCCTTTCCGATCAGTACTTCCAAGGATCCACAAGATCCCGCGAGCTCGTTCAGTTCTCGATAGCTTTGTCTTTTGTCTCCGAACCAATGTGCATGCATTTATGGCGGGCCTCAGCTACCAAAGTTAACCTAATATCATATGACCTTGTCCTCATTATCGTATCAGCAGAAGCAGCTAAAATAGCTGTCTTTACTTTTTTTCTTCATCTCTTGTTCCATTCCTCCTTCCCTTGTTAATATGCCAATAGGAAGAAGGTTCAGCCGTGAAACGTTTATAATACCAGAACGTCCTCTATTGGAATTCGATATCTAACGCTCTCCGTTACGGATATTAGGACCCTGAAAGCCTCCTTCCCGTGGCTCCCTTGAAGAAGGCGAGGAAGAAGAAAAGAACAATCTGAAAAATGATGCAATAGCTACGCTGTAAGGCTCTTTGTTTTATTTTTATTTGTAGGATCGCTACAAGATACTCCCGCTCACGCGACGAAAGTATATCCTTCCCAGGCGAAACCTGTACTTGTCTTTCCTCAAGTCCGCACATCACTCTTCGCATATTAACCCCATATTTGACACAAGTCTGATGTTTTTCATTTCCCCATCTATAAGGACATCTATTCAGGCGAAATCCAAGCCTTCCCCCCCTTCTCGTTTAAAACTGCTCTCCCATGAATACTGAAGGAAGGATATGGCGTGTAGGGACGCAGCAGAAAAACAAAAAAAGCAGCTGCTAAACAATTATGAGACTGTATCGTTATAACATTCCCAAAATCTTTCTTTACTCCTTCAAGTCTTGCCGGCTGGTACTTCCATTCGACGTGCATACCTCCTTCGATCCGAAATCCGGAGAGGCTGATAATACACCTGACTCGGGAACCCGCACAAATACAACAGGTTTCCAACTCAGAATTTCGGCTCCCGAGGATATATTTTAGCCAGTAAAAGTCGGGACCGCTTCGAGAAAAAAAAAAAAGAGCTCGCTCCTTCGACAAGGGCCAGAGCAGGGGGAGGTGATCTGCTCCTTTCTGGCTCAGTAAGATTTCACTCAGTAGATTCTCCTTTGAACTTACTTAATGTCAATGTCCTCAAGTGTACCCGCATGTCCTCCTTGGGGAATGGACGCTCTGTCCCGTGAAATCATTAACTATACGAAGCATAGCATATCATATTCTGGTACACGTTGCTGTCACCTTACATGGTCATATGATTGAATATCATGAATTTTGCCATTCACCTCCTCGCCACCGCTCGCTTCCTCATATTCAAGCCCTTAAGTTCTCCCTCCCTCAGACGAGAAAATTTCCAGCCCTCTACTCAGGCGTATGCATGCAAGGCCCATGGAGCGTGCATAATGAATTTTGGCCACTTGAACGTTCTGGACCATCGGCTGATAGCGGAGGGAAGCCGTATGGGTAGTATCATTTGTAAAGATGGTGAAAATGGCCGACTGTCGACTCGAATTTCGTCCCTCTGGCTTGCACATCCCGTCCTCCCTCCTCGGCAAGATAAGCAACTTTTTTTTTTTTGAAATTCACCCTGTGATAGATTCAGATCTCCGCGGTTGTCGTCAATCTGGACCCTGTCTACCCTTTCCTGCAAGTGACAGCTGTGACACCCTCGAAGAGAGAAGAGTGAATTAAGACCAAAAAAAATTGTTGAGATGCGCATGCGGGCTTGTAATTCCTTTCTGATATATACATGGGTGCGGGATTCTGGCCTCACACCCGACGGCGCCCCCATTCTTACCCAGAGCCTGCTGGCAACTCTGGGGAAGACAGTATTTGAAAACTGCTATAGGCGCCGGAAATCACTCCCTCCAATGGGGAGGATACATTGTCAAAATCACCGGACCCCCCTACCCTTCGTCCCGGAGGGCCACCTCTTTTGCCTTCCCAAAACAACAAAATGCAATGCAACCAAAGGGAAGCAATGCAGGACAGGTAAATATGTATAATGAAGATTATTATAAGAAAGCGGGAACAATGTGCTGGCTAGTACAGTTGATAACAGACGGTAAGCAGCAACGGCAAGGGCTGAAAAGACTTTGACGAGAATGAACTGAAACCGAAAAGCCGGGGAGATTGTCTTGGATAAACGTAAAAGCGATATCGAGAAAGACTGCAAAAGGAACCTTTTGAATAATTGAAGCAAAACGAAAAAATCAATCGCTTCTTTTTACCTGCTTGAAAACGGAAGAGCAAAATTGCGATGTGGGTATCATTCAAAAACAGCTAGAAATGACAGAAGTAAAAAGAGAAAGTAGAGGAAGGGAGCCCCGGCCACGTCGCAGAGTCCTGTTTCTTTCCTCTACCTGCTTCCCTTCCTCCTTCCTTCATTCAAAATCCATAATGATTTTCTGGAAATATGCATAAATTTCCCCACACGCCCTTCGACCGAAGGAAATAAAAGCTCAAGCTGAAAAAGAAAAGAAAAGAAAAAGGATTTCCCCCTTCATCCCGGGGGGAAAAACCGTCGTCTTCGAGTATTAGGACATGCAGGGTAGGACATGCCCACCGCCACACTCTTGAGGGTACCACCTAACCATATCTCTCATCCACTGCGCTCTTCGATGGGACTCCGAAAACTGCGCGTTCTCGAGTTCTTTTTCGTACCCGATACCGTAGTTCTTTATTGTAGCGAAACGTTCATCGGATTTTCGTCGACGGACCACTTCTGATATTAAAGCGGTTTCGAAGTTGTTTGAAGGTGCTAAAACAAGATTTTAATTAGAGTCTGGGTTCATGTTTTCCGATTCGATCGCGACGTTCCAAATTTATCGCATCATATAAAAAGCTCCGGCCGGCCGAAACCCGTAGATTGGTAAGACGTACTGTAAGCGAACTGGACCCAGTCCTCGATAGATCCCTCGTCTATTGCTTCTTCGTCATTTTCATCCTCCATGATTTCGTCTTCATCAGCTTTATTTTTTACGTCGTTCTGGACAAAGCATCCTCGTCGTCTCCTCCTCGTTGTTGCGTTTCCTTTCATAGCAGGAACTTGAATTGGTAACGACTTTGCTGTCTTGGAAATACCGGTTTCCTGGCCATCGCATCCGCAATCATCGCATCCGCAGTCGCTGTCGGGATAGAAAACCGGACTTTCGTAACCGCTAGCCTCAGAGCTCCCGCTCACACTGTTGCTGCTCCCGCTGCTCGAGTATTCTTCGTATGTTCTCGTTTTTCTCAGTGGAGAGTGAAAGAACACCTCAGATGAAGTACTGCCCCTTCTGCTCGCCGTTTTCATTGAATGAGCGTAGTCGTAATTTGGCAGCCTTATGTCTGTGTCTTCAACGGAGTGAGTTTGTAGATGTGCGAGGCAAATCGATGAGCGGCGAGATGTATCCGCTGCGGTGGGGATATCTAGGTGAATTGGCGCGACTGTGGCAGTAGCACTTGTTGCTGCCGTGTCGTTTTCGTAATCCGCAGGCACTTCCTTTTGAGAAATGGTGATTGTTTCGTAAACGTTGGCGGGGAGGAACCAAGACGAATCCGGGGTATCGAGATCTTCGAGATCCTCCTCGATTATTAGGGCGGAGATACGACGTGGGGCTACCGGTAGGCCGTGAGTGTTAACCGTTGGCCTTAGGGGTGGGGATTGAAGGTAAGCTTTAATTGGCATTTAAGATGGTATTGAAGAGTAATCTGTTTTACTCGTAGGTGATATATGATTGTATAATGTAGATAGATATACAGTGTAGCTTTACGTGACTGTATGAAAAAGGTATAGTCTGGGATATACAATTTAGTATATCTAAGAGATGGTTTCCAGCTCAATAGTATATTAGGGAGTGACTTGTGTAGTCAAAATAGGCTTTGGGTATATAACATGCATAGAGATGCTTAGGGCTGAGCCTGGCGGTGTACAGCCTTATATACAGAACCAAAGAATACAAGGTATCAGACCACAATCGGGAGGGGCCACGGGGCTACAAGCTATATTAGACTAAATTGTCACATAGTCCATGACCCGGGGACAGGTCCAACTGGCAACCCTCCCCTTTACTGTTCGGGGAAATATGGAGAGTCAACGATGTCATAGAGCTTGATGCTAGAATCATGTCATGGCGAGATCATGCATGTGGGCCGTCAGAGCGTTGTAAATCCCCCCGTCCATTTCGGGTGCCAGGTCGGTTTGAAGATAATAGGAACCGGGACTATAAGATTGATTCAGCCGGATTCAGTGATATCCCATTGTCCTTTACCCCTTCGATGTTGCTTTTAGGGCTTCGCAAAGCCTTCCGTAGAGCACTTTCGGGATAAATCGCGAGAATGATGGTTTGGTTGTATCAATTTACAGGGAGAGCAGACCACAGGCACAGGCCGACGTCAAGGTGGCCTGATAAATTGACATGCGAGATCCGGACAAGGGTCGAAAGGAAGGAGAGGTCAGGACTGGCCTATCGCTGATCGAAGCTTTAAGATCGGGTCATAGATCGGGTTTATACGAAAGCTTAATGAGGGTCGGGTGGTTCCGCCTGCAAAATTATGCTGGGATGCAGGGAAGCCGTTAGTTCATTGTGGTGTGATATTCTGGGGCTTAGTGCGAGTGGCGTGATAGTTATTTCGCGTTGTGTGCAACCAAAGCGATGTATAGAACGTACGACCAGTCCCATACACGCCAGATGTATATATCGGAACCCACTTCCCATCCTAGCCAGCGTATAGTTTCTGTAAGGGGGGACTCCTTACTTGTTGAGTGGTATACGTCTCATGATCACGACGAAATTTTCTCTTTCTGATAGTCCTTTCGTCGTTGTGCTCTGCCGCGGTGGATTCTGCCGGCCGCCGTTATCTTGGGCCCACGAGGCGTTGGGCCATGGCTTCTGCCTAAGTTTCTTTGTCTCTTGGTTAAGGATAATTTTCTTTCTTGAGGGAGCTCGAGAGTCACCATGATCAGATGTTCGAAATGATAAAGGTTTTATTCGGATAGAATGTCGATATACCTGATCAATGAAGACCAGCACCCGCTTCGACGGATTCCGACCCGGCGAGGAGAACCAATTGCATCATTCGAATTCACTCATTCAGAGTCCGGATCAGATCCTTAGCCATGCTGCATTGTATGAGCTGTCATAAGCATAAACAGGAATCCAAGATACATAGTATCACGGAACCGAATCTATATCGACTTGAACTCGGCCCGACGCTGCACTGCACAGCTGTGCATAGCTGCAGTACCAAATGATGAGAACATCCGAGTTTGATCAATTGATTATGTAGAGCAGGAGGGAGCTCTGGCTATAGCGCATTATCAAACTGGCTGAATAGTCCTGACAGCGCTTCCATACTTCATACTGAAGTATGCCAGATCAACCTGTCAATCCTTCCGCTGTTACAGGTAGAAACCTAAATCCTGCTATCCCACCACAGTCACCTTACATCGTACCACCACCAAAGTTAGCAATGACACATCTACGATCTGATTTGAAATTCTTCGAAACATCTAAGCAAAGGGGTTTGGCAGAAAGGAAGACCACATACTTGAGCCAAAGAGGTAATACACGGTGTAACAGCGGACGGAATTGTTGAATTGTCGTTACATAGAGCTGAGAGCGTCTGTTACACCAATATCCTTATCACCACAACGCAGATCGCCCGACGACAGTTTGCCGTCTTCTCAGGGTCCATCCCGGTCTTCTTCTATTGGTTGGCGGAAGGACATCCTTGTGTTGCCGTGTCGTTGATCCAACCAAGTCCCTCCATATCTCCAATGCAGGCCGGAAGCGGACAGTTGAGTAACTTGGAAGCTTCCTTAATCCTGCATGAATAATTATCGAAAATCGATAAGACAGAAATTTTTGGAGCCGTCTGGAATTTACCCATTGCATGTCGCTAGAAGACATATATCAGTCTCGATAGATCAAGAAAAGCCGCTTATCGTGGGATTCACACCTTGAATCGAATGCATGGCCAATGCAATGAGCATCACTCCCGAGAGCGTGCAGCGGTATTCAAGCGGTTCCCGGCGCAAAAAGGTCACCCAACAGTTAAAATTTCAAACTTCGCGGCTCGAATATCGCCGGCGAAATTTCAAAGGAATATCAAACTCGAAGAACGAAAAAAAAAAAAACTCTTTCTCCTGCGAAAAATGAAATTTCCCCCCACGAGCCAAGATAAAAAACAAAAGGCGGTCAGTTCCTGTGACCCTCTTTCTTAAATACTGCTATCATATAAAATTCCTCCCAAGAGTTTGCCATCATTTTCGTCGCCTTTGATAGCGGTACCGTGATAGTTCTGTGATTATTCGCATAACACCACACCTACATGATCCCTGTGCGAGAATGCTCCAACCCCGCAAATCTCCTGCACGTCTGATAGGACCTCCGCAGAACGACATTTAGCTTGTCACACCATGTGATACCCCAACCTTTACAATTTTTCGACCATAGAGAAGAAGAGATAGTCGAGCTTAACATCGCGAGTGATGCGGAAACCTGCATGATCTTTTAGCAGCGATACCAGCTGCGGTTGGCAATCTGCTGAATCCGGTAAGGGATGATCCAGAGCAGGGAAATCTTGACTCGTAAAACGAAGGGGACGAAGAAATAGGTCGTGATCACTTGCGCGACCATCCAACATATATTTGAACTAGTAGCTCACCGGATGCGGGGGATTTTACGACCCCTCAATTCCTTTACCTTCTCCTTTCTATTCTAGGCTTCAACCTGCCAGCACTATATCTACTCCTTCGTTCCGGTCTCCAGATAACTGGACAAAATCCTCCAATCGATGTATATTCAATAACTTTGAAGCTCCCAAGCCAAAGATTAAACCAAATCTAAATATTCTATCTTGTCCTCCTCATATCTCTTCCCTGATAACTACAGCTCGCTATATATCGGGCTACTCAGGAAAAATTATTCCCCAAAACATATACCATGTTTTATCTTCCAAAAACTACATCATCGCGTCGCATATATCCAAAATCAGAATCCGGTCAATCACCAAACACAATGCTCCAAACCGCCAGCAAACGAATGTTTGATTCCATGATCCAATCTCTCGCCACAATATCTCTTGCATACGGCCACTATCCAGTGATGCCATCTTGCCAACATCAAAACCACCAACCTGCAAGACCAGCTACCTCTTGCAGTGTTCGCGCTCCTCCCGATACAATTGCAACTACTCATAATAATAAAGAACAACGAAAATCCAGATTATCCGCATCCTCGAAGCCTCGACCAAAATCAATGGTCTATATCAGCCGTAACGATTTTCAAGATTCTATCGATTCGCTTTCGGATATACCTTATCGTGAAGTTCGTGCTAGGGAATTCTTGTGACGAGAAAATCTTGTTTTCCGTTTCCTTAAGCAATGTATTTCTCTCTCTTTTCTTTTGTGTACGATAGTCTATAATCATGAGCAAAGATAGAAGGAAGCGACGAAAGGGTAGAGTAAAAAGACTCAATAATTTAATGAACGAACCCAACTGAATGTTGGGAATTAATGTTTCTGAAACCGAAAAACCACCAGGTACGAAGAAAAAAGACCCACTAGCAAGCTATGAGAGAGGAAAAAAGACAGAAAAAAAAAAAACAAACACTCTATGCCGGTGGCTAATTGCTGATGCTCGAGCTCTAGTCCGCTATAACCGCATGAACCGAAGGAACAGGACAGGCAAATCTAGAAAAGACAACCTCCAACAACAAAACTCTACACCCATTACAACAGTCTATCTTCATATCCCAAGCTACGAAGCTTGAAACTTCGAGATTTGTTGCCTCAATGTCGCAGCTGACGAATCAATCTGAGCTCTCTCCTTTTCATTAAGAGGAAGTGGAATTTGAGCGATAACTCCATTCCGACCAACTACGGCTGGCAAGCTAATACAACATTGGTATTCATCATGCCAGCAGCTGAGAGGGTAGACGGGACGTTGATCAAAAAGGATGGCTTCGCAGATATTGGCGGCAGTAGCACCAATACCGTACGAGGTGAAGCCTTTCGCTTTAATTATTGCGTTGGCTTTCCCCGAAACTAGCTTGCCAATCTCAACTTTCTCTTCCTCGGAGATATCGTCGATGAGAGAGATGTGAGCGCCAGAAACGGTAGCAGAAGACCAAGCGACCTAGATATGACGAAAATTCATTAGTAGGAAATTCATTTGATAAATTTTGATAATGAATGTAATTTCTGAAAGAAAACAACTTTGGAGAGAAGCAAGACTGCAAAACTTACACATTGAGAGTCACCATGTTCACCAATAACGTAAGCATTGATCGAGTTGTCTGATATCTGGTTTTTAAAACAAAGCAAATTAGCACACCCGGATCAATCTCTATCTAAAAAGGGCTTAATCAAGGGTGTAGCTGGAAAGCAAAACAGCTTACATTCAGTCTCTGGGCAAGAACCCCACGAAGTCGGATAGAATCTAGCAATGTTCCAGATCCTAGAACCTGGTTCTTGGGAAGCCCGCTCATCTGCTGGGTGAAGTGGGTCAAGACATCCACGGGATTTGCAACCAACAATATGATGGCTAGAGGATTGATAGGCTGCAAGCCCTTAAGGACGCTACCGAGGACCTTGTAGTTCTTCTCGATCAAGTCCAGCCGAGTCTCGCCGGGCTTTTGCTTGGCGCCGGCCGTGATGACGATAATATCCGACTGTCCGGCCTCCTGGGGAGTGGCGTATTTGATACGGACGTTGGTAAGGTAGGTGGCGTCCTGTAGATCCTGGACTTGAGCTCTGCAGAGGTCCTCAGCTATATCGACAAGACGAACTTCTGCGCAAACACGACGAAGCATGAGAGTATGGGCAATTGTGCAGCCCACGGACCCCGCACCGATGATAGCGACGGTGGAATAGTTGTTTGTAGAGCCCATGTTTATTTTTTTTTCTGATATCAAATCTCCCGGTAAGTGCGAATTTTCTCCGGATGGATAGTTTATATATATGATTTTGCTGATAGGTTCGGTTTCAAAGAACGGTGGGCTTCAACTGATACTATAGCGATTGAAGTCTGAGGTTTATGTCTGGAAGAGGGGTTCTCGAAAACGTCAACCAAAAAAGAACTTTCCAAAGAGGAGACGCTTAAAGCAAAAGCCGGGAACTGATTACTTACATGCGATTTCAGGTGAGACGATCTGCTGTTTGTGTGTTGATCTGTAGACGACATGCAACACAAGACTTCTCTTCGTAACAGGGCTGTCACTGACTTTTATATCCAAAGGGAAGCCTATCTCGAGTTCGGGCTCTTCAACAAGTTTAATCATTATCCTGGTTCTTGGAGTTGAGGCTCCCAAGAATTCCTTTCTATCGGAGGTTCATCGGATAATCTTTCTGCCTCGCGCGTGGCGGGCGTGGCATTCCACGATGCTCCCAAATTTGGCTTACGTTCAAAACCAGCAATTCCTTCCAGAAGTCGAACCATATTCATGACAAGGACGTATCACAGAAGCGGCTCTGACAATCGCATTTTGCAAATGCAACCTGAAAATTTCGAGAAAATCTATAAACGGATCCACCGAAATGAGCCTTCAAAAGATAGAAAAATCACCGATGATTACGACATCGAATTGCCAGCCGTCGGCAGCCTGGGCGCAGGAGCTGAGAGCTAGGAGCTGGCCAAAGCTCAGCTATCCTATGTAGGATCAGATTCCATCTCATGTGAATCTCGAGACTGTATCGTTATGCCATTTCTATCCTGGCGCCATTATTCACCAGCAATCCGCGCGGTATGACAACATCGCTAGCTCTTTCCCGGCACATGCGCCTATCGACGGGTTGCCGTTGGCTGACCTGCACGAGCGACCAGGTTCCAGAATCGCTCCGGCGCCACAAAACTGTCCGGAGGATGTCTCTCGGCAAGGTGGGGGGTTCTGGTCAACAGGGTGGACCCAAAGCCACGCACACCCCTGTCGCAGTTTTCCCAAGGATGCTACCGAAAGCAGTGCTGTCATGCAAAAGTGGCCTGACCATGGTCCGACAGTCGACCTTTGACCGCCGCAAAATTTTCAGTGTTTGTTTGCAAACAAGCAAAAACACACACACCAAAGCTAAATTTGGCGAATAAACGGGGCCAGCGACTGGGGAGGCCGATGTCCCAATCTTGGGGGTTCTCCTCGGAATGAACCGCCCGAGGATGGATCGTTCACCCCATGCTGCAAGGACGTTGGAAGTCTCGGGAAGCTAATGCACCGGTAGCCTGATATTTTGCGATTCGCGAAACCGTTGCGAGGGCGGTTATCAAACCTTTACCAAACGCAGGCCGAGCAGCGACAATCACCTGTGAGAGCGATATTATGCCTTTGCAACGATCCAGGTAGCTTCCATTTCTTGTAACCCGGCGGAGCCCGCTGCAAGCAGGATTTTACTCGCCTGCTTTCCCCTTGCAACATTGCAGCTGCCACGGCCGCCAATCTGTCAATCTGCCCTTATCTTGCAGGTTCAAAAAAAAAAAAAAAAAAAAAGTAAGAGAGGGGAAAAGAGTGCATGTTATGACGGCTTGGGTATATGGTGCCATATGGTAATTGTTGAGAGGGCTGGACTTAGAAGAGACTAGCAGTCGACATTCTCGACGTCAGAATACGAAAGTCACGGAATTCTTCAAATCCGTGTCCGACAATCAACCGTCCAGAGCTCTAGCTCGCGGCTCGATATCCTTCTCCGGAACATCCAGGCAGCTCGCAGGTGGCAGCTTACAATGCCGTGCCTTGACTTATCACAAAAATAATTCACCGCATATCACTGTTACAACCGTTAGAAAATTTTCTCTCACTCTCCCCATTGATATCACGGGATTGAAGATGTCTTTCTCATATATAAGGACGAATGGCTCCCGCCAAGAATGCATTTTCTACCACCACTGCAGAACAGCAATCGAATAACATATTTGTTATACATCCTCATCAAATTTCAACCCCCTCATCTCTGGTTGAGTCCATTTGGGCGAAACAAGTCTTCCCATCATAACAATGCATCTGCATATGCACATCAACTCAAAAGACCGGACAGCGGTCGCTTCGAATCCTGGTGCCCCAGATTCGGAGGTTACAATAAGCCCAGCCGATCTCGAAGGCATGGAAATATGCCATCACGTCGAGACACTAGACGTATGTAGTCCCAATTGAGTAAATCCGCTTTCCCTATCGGTCATTAACAACGAGATAGGAAAAACAACGCTTGAGAAAACTTGACTGGGGTTTAATTCCCTGGCTTTCTCTGCTATATTTGCTAGCTTTCCTTACTCGTAAGCTCAAAATTGACAACCATCAATTATCAAAGAACTTCAACTAACTGTGACAAAGGTACAAATATCGGAAATGCAAAGCTCGCCGGGTTTACAACAGCCATTCATCTCGATGCGACTGGCGAGCAGTACAATCTCGCTCTCGCTCTCTTTTTCATTTCCTACTCGCTTTTCGAACCTGTCTCCAATGTCCTCCTTAAGATGCTCAAGCCTAGCCACTACCTGACGCTTCTCATGGTCTTATGCGGTGTCATCACAATCTCCACGGGGTTTGTCACGAACGCCGGCGGTCTCTTTGCCGCCAGATTCTGCTTGGGTATCGTTCAAGCTGGTGTCTTTCCAGGAGTCAATTACATTCTTTCCTGCTGGTACCGCCGTTCCGAACTCGGTTTCCGAAGCGCCATCTTCTTCTCCGCAGCCGCCATTTCCGGCTCTTTCGGTGGTCTACTCGCCTACGGCTTACAGCAGATGGACGGAATTGGCAACAGAGGCGGTTGGTCATGGATTTTCATCATCGAGGGTATCATTGTCGTCGTCGTCGGCGGCATCTCTTGGTGGATGGTCTTCAATTTCCCAGATGATTATGCCAACAAGTCCAATAGCAAGCGTGCAAAACTCATCCGTTGCGTCGAGGAGAACACCCACAAGAAGGACGCTATGCCAGCTGATACGTCACCCGTGAGACCATTCTCTGAAACTCTCAAACTCAGCTTGACAGATTGGAAGACCTGGACCGGTATCATGATCTACGGTGGCGCCGCCGGTCCCCTCTTCGCCTTCTCGTTATTTCTTCCTTCCATCATCGCCGATATGGGAACATACAGCCCCACGACTTCACAGCTGCTCACAATCCCGCCATACGTTGTTGGCTGTATCGCTACTCTTCTCATTGCTTTGATCGCCGATAGGACTGGCCAACGTGGCCTTTGCGGCATCTTCACCTCTCTTTTTGCGATTCTTGGGTTCTTCCTTTTGTTGTTTGGCAAGAACGTTGCGATGAAGTACACTGGTACATTCCTCGCTGCCATCGGTATCTACCCATGTATCCCCAACGCCGTTGCCTGGAGCTCAAACAACATCATCGACCCCGGCAAGCGTGGCTTGTCTCTCGGCTTTGTTATCGGTCTTGGTAACTTGGCCGGTGTTGTCAACTGCTTCGTCTACAGACAGAAGGACAAGCCCGACTACGTTTTGGGACACAGCGTGGTGTTGGGGTTCTTGATCCTTCTGCTATTGGGCGGTAGTTGTCTGCAGCATTTCTTGTTGGTTAAGGAGAACCAGAAGAAGAGAGTGCATTTGGCTTATATTGCTGATCGGGAGAAGAACGGCACCCCCGAAGAAAACAAGAGAATTGAAGAAGAAGAGAAGAAGAGAAGAGAAGACGGGAATGAGGATAGGTATGTTCTATGACTTCAACTATCTCATAATGTGCTGAATTGAGGCTAATTGGTGATCTTCTAGTGACGATAATTTTGTCTACGTCGAGTAATATCTTCAAATTTTTGCTCCGAGAAGTTTTTTTTTCCCTTCCGAGTTTCAATTTACACTCCTTACGATGAATGATTTTCCACGTCTATACGATACCAATTTGTTGCATTTTAAATTTTGGTTTTAGAGAGACTTGATTTTTTGCATTGATCCGATTTTGGTCGCAACCATTGAGTGACAGTTGATGTTTGAAGAGAGTCTAGATAAATACATAGATTTCTTGTTTTAAGAGTCATCATTTTTGGGGGGGCATATTTGGTGTGTATATTAATTGTACCCGTCGATTCGTGTACTTCCGCAGGCATACACTACTGCGGTCAAAAGACGATATAGAATAGAATGGGCGTCATCAATAGCATCATAATACATCTACAAACTCTCGGGTTTTCTTAAATTGAATTTTGCTTATGGTTACTTAGTTCTGAAGATATGCTTCATTCATTACTGGCCCGTTCCCAGTCCTCCGATTCCATACTTCCGCCAGAATATCTCACGAGCCCGTAGCTCTTTATCTTGGTGTAATTCTGATCTTCGTCTCTTCATTTCTTCTCGTTGTTCGGGGGTGGCATATACCTGACCTTCATCGTCGTCTTCATCTTCATCGTCGTCTGCTAAAGCACTGAGATCTGTTGGTTTCGGATCCGACCGTGGCGCGGCTTCCTCCTTCTGCGTCTGGGCCTCGCTAAGATCGGCTCCGTACCAGCCTTGCCCAGCCTCGTGAACTGGCGGATGGGCGTTTACATAAGCCTGCGGTGGGTCATCGTACATTCCTTCTTCCTCTGCAGCTTGGTGGGGGATCATTCCGATACTGTAGGGATCGTTATGCATGTACACCCCACCGTCACCCATTGTGTCCACCTCATCCATTAAAAACACCCCACTCTGCTGACGTAGCTGAAGCAGATGGTTGTACGTGCTAGCGATATTTGAGAAGTGGTCTGCTGGTGGTGCTTCGAAGTTATTTATATTTTCCAAGTGTGAGATTTGACTGTCCTCATCCTGGTGCTGACGTTGGTAGAGTGTCTCGCGGAAGTTCATGAGCTCCGAGAGTATCAGTGAACGCCGTTTCATCTCGTCTTGTATTGTTGGAGCTGAGGGTTCAGCCTCTAGATGCCCGACCTGATGTTGGATGATATGTGGTGAAGCTGCAGCTGTTGTGGCGACGGCTGAGGATTCAGCGACATCTTGCTGGTCAGATGAAATGGACAATGCATTGAATGCATCAGACAGAGGGTTCCAATCTGCGCCGTCATTAGTTGAGACGAGAAGGTTTGGATATGTGCACTGTTTGTAGCATATTTAGTTTATTTGGTTTTTTTAAAAAATTTAAAATTTTCGCCGTTCGATATTGATTCAGGGGGGGACCTTGACATACGATATCACAGAAGAGGCCTGCGTTTGAAGGTGGTACTATAGGCAACGAAGCTGAAGCTCCGCATGAGGGGCAGTACACTATCGAGTGATGTTCAGAGGCAGCTTCTGCTGGCGTATTCGATGCCATTAGAAGGATATGATCATATATTTTTGATGGAGTCGCGGGGAGGAGACGCGGCTGGCGGCTAACTTTTTGAGCTGAGTTTGCAAGTGTTGGATTTGTGGGAATTTTCGAACAAAATACTATTTTCTCAGGGACCTGTAGGAGAAAGCTTGTCTAATGAAGAATCTTGTAAATATTAATTAAAAAAAAGATTGGGATTTTTTTATTCATATGCAGGAGGAGAAATGGAAGTTATCCGAGCTGCATGCCAGGCTGCGCTTGGACTCCTTCCGGACTGAAGCATGCATCCAGATCGCGATTCCGGGTTGGCGGGAGGCTCAACATACCGAAGCGGGGTTGCGCTATTCCAGACTTGATATGAGACATGAGATCTTTTACTAGATAAAGAACGGTTTAGAATGGAGGACTGTCAATTTGGTACACGGATACTAGTGTATATCAGGGTCCACCCCCTTATTCCAAGATTATAAAAATAGCGGCGGCATATTTTTCCGCGTCCAATCCCAAGCAGAAGACTCGAACCCAATCACCGAACTACTCTCTCAATATCTTGCTCTCTGACGGCAATCCTCATTTTTTTTTCAGCAGCGGCTTCCCAGCAGATGATAGTCGAGAAGTCCGTGATGAAGCACTGGTGGCGGAGAAAGATTCACAAAGGATTCTAGATCTTGCCATCTAGCTCTACGAATTCCGGAATATCTGTGGCGGTGACATGATTTAAATGATATTAGTAGTCTCTAACAGATTATTTAAGAGTTCTTAAGTATGTTTCAGCCATCTTACCAAGCTACTTTTACCACCAGCATTAATATAATTGAGCCTCATATATTGGAAGCGGAGATTGTGAATTCAAATTCTCGGAGAATTTTGGCAAGCTATAAATTCAAACATAATCCTCCTTAAGCTTGTGATATTTAGACAGAATTATATGGATATATACGAGGGCTGAGACTAGATACATACCCTTGTATGATTCGTATACGTAGTTTGTCATGGTTACCATTGCATAGTTATTCAATCATTGATACTCCGGATCCTCTTCAAAACTTAGATAGACATAGAAAGCGTGTCCAAGTATGCATATATCTAAATAAACTATCAATCAAGCATGTTTTCTACAAAGCTTAAATAGGTATTCATAGAAATGAAACTCTTGAGGATTAATACTGCATCCAAAAATGTTCAATTCTTGAGATCTAAGTGTGCACGTGTGAAATCGATCTCTACTACCAAAGATACATTCTTTTAGGAGTCTCGTCCCGTTATATGTGTATCCCTCCTGCTGCCTATAGGCGTTAAATATACGTGGTTATCAGAGCAAACGAAGATACTGATGTTTATAATATCTAATTGTATTTGATTCTGGAGTGATGAGATAATTATTCCCTGTATTGATACGACAATATAGCCCTAAAATGAAATATTCGAAATATCTCTGTGGCTCCGGAGCGTAATGGTACCACGACCACGATGCAATAACAAAACCGCAGCTAGGAAGATTACACCGTCACACGAAGCCATATTGATATTATCCCGCGATACCAGAGCTGTCGAGTGAGTACGTACGCAGAAGCCCAAGGTACAAGTTACTCGCGGCCGGTGATAACGTTATCTGAGGTATTCGTCAGCCCGGTGTTTTACCACATTATCCTCTGCCCTCTCGAGATCGCTCCGACTTCCGAAATGACTTCCTCCGAAGGAGACTTTACTGAAATGTACTCGCATTCCTGAGGCTGTGCGCAGGGCGAGTTTCACCACTTCGAAGGCGAGGTTTGCGTGTTTGTTTGTGAGGGACTGACAGGGGCCACGTAAGGCCACCTTAAGCTGTGTGTGAACAAACCACATGAGATTCTAATCTTATAATAGCTCAGCTCGGTCACCAGAACTTCACTCCATCGCTCATCCATCTTCCAACAACCCCGTTCATCCATACTATCCTTACACAGTCGCGCGACATCATACTTAATCTGAACCAGCTTCTCTACACCATCTTAGAAATCACCGAGTCGAGTTTATGCACCAGAGTTGATATCCAACGCCACACCAAGCAAAACCTCCCAACAACCGCATCTCTCGCGATAATATCATTCACCGAGCTCAAACCGTCTAAAACCCAGATACGTTTACGATGTCTTCTCTCCGGATACCTATCTCGTTGGTCACCGACCGTCTCTCATCTGGCATGGCCAGGTTTCAGGTATGCTGAGCTTTTCTCTCAAGGAGCAGTCGTGTCTACCCCTTTCCCACAGTCCCACTAACGCCCACCAACAGAACACCTCCCTCTCAGCTCGCTATAATACCCTTCGCCCTCTTTCCGAATTCTTCGACTTCAGGCGCATGTCTAAGCCTGCCAATCTCGGTGAGGCTCAGACACGTATATCCTACAACCTTGGCCAATTCTCGTCCAATTACCTACTCATCTTCGTTCTCCTCTCCATCTACGCGATCATCACCAACCTACCATTGCTCTTCCTCATCGTAGTCATCGTGGCTGGTGTCTACGGTATCGGCCGACTCGAAGGGCGGGACTTGCAAGTTGGAAATTTCAGGGCAACAACAAGCCAACTGTGGGGAACGTTGGGAGTGACAGGATTTATCCTCGCTATCCTGTCGGCGCCGTTTGAAACCCTATTTTGGTTGATCGGTGCCAGCGCACTGACAATCTTGGGACACGCGAGCTTCTTGGACAGACCGATTGAGAATGCCTTCGCCGAAGAGACCGTTTAAGTTTACTCTTTGGAGAATGAGTTTACCAGGGGATTGAGTACGGTGGAGACTGAGCTAACGGGGAAGCTATCGGTGTGAGGGGCAAGTGGAGATACGTATTGGATGAATTGCAAGGATATCGGAGTCGGTTTTTATTCGTGGGGATGCGATTACGCAGTGGTGGCTGTTCTATTCGATGTATCATGCTTATCCTTTACGGCTTTGGAACTTAATAACTTTGATAATTAGACGTGGCGAGAGCCGCAAATCATGAACTTTCTCACAATGCACTTTTCCTTAGTTTCCACCTTGTTCAAACGTTCTTGTTCGATCAAACCCTCATCTACCATGAAAGGCTGGAGCCGGGCTTACTATTCAGGTCATTTCTATAGTTCCAGGCTAGATAAGGGACGAGATTGCTCCAGCCGGATTACCTGCTCAGGATGAAAAGGGGTTTTGGGAAATACCTCGCAGTCTGTTTTCGATTATTGCTGGAGAAATTCTTCTGTTCAGGCAGATAGACATCTCGATGTCGACTGTGGCTTACAGCCTACATCTATATTGCCGCTTTGGTACTAACATAACTAGGATTTTGGAGTTTCATACCCTACATTTATGTTGCTATTAATATTCCGACTTGTCCAATTGAACCCCCTGGCATATGATAATTAAATGATTGGGCTACAACTTGGGAGAGCTTCTCGCTACGAAGGTTGTTTTTTAACGTTGGAAATATTCCAAGGAGATCAATAGATCCAAGGGATAATTATAACTATGTTGGATCATGAATTCTGACCTCGTTGTACCCTGTCTTCAATCTTCGCGAAATCGTGGTTCTGTTGGAATTGCGTTAACCGTTGGTATTCAACTTTTGAATAACAACTCAGATATAGATCCACACCCAGATTTCGGACAATTTCAGGCCAAAGGTCTTTGAGAGTTCGTTCAGGGAGTGCTATATATATCCACACACGAGTTGGATGGTAATTCCCAACAGGTTTCGTCCAGAATTCATTTCAGCGGCAGCCAAAACCCTCTAAATATGATGAATACGGGCAGATCGGAAACTTTTCTGGATTTTTCGACATAAGTGGCTTTGTCTCTGCAGGGTTGCATTTGAATACTCGAGATACCATACCATCCTAAATCAATACTCTGATATCATACCAGGCGCTGGATTTTAGAGCTCTGCTTTTCCTTACCCAGCCAGGGACCCGCTCTCCTCCAATTCAACCGAGAACGCGGAATGCAATCGTAAGAGCAGCTAGCTATGCATACTATCGTCTTGATATTTTCTCTTTTCCTCACATTCGTGAGTATGGTACCCCAGGCGCGCGCCGGCGAATGCAAAATAAACCTCATATGGCGAAAAATAGTCGTTAGCGTGGGAGATCAAGGGGATACCACGATGGATCATGTCGCCGCCATAATCTACGATGAACCGACAAACCAAATCTCAGTACCACCAGCAGATATAATTCCGGCACAGAGGCCGATGAGAACAGATCAGTTTCAATTCGACTACCCGATAAAATTCTTCGTGAATTGTGGATCCTCTCAAGAAGGACTGTGTTATTTTTCATCCCGATTACCATTTCCTGTGAAGGTCAGCCCGCAGCAACAAAGAGACTACATGCAGTTTTACTACGGAGACATAGCATGGCATACGGACCCTGATCCGATGGATAAAGGGAGAAAATACGTGGGCGATGACCCAGAGGTGATGAATGCAAGACCTTACTGCTTGCTTAGTTCCTGGATGATTTTCCCGAGTGATGGTGGGTCTAATAAATATAAGGAGCCATATAACAATGAAATATACAAGGAGGTTACAGTAAGAAAGCCTCTTCATCATCTATTTCAATTCAACACAGTATTTATGAAAGACCAGATTTGTACTGATATTTTCGGTCTCAATTTTAAAGTCTAGGGAGATAGATTGTATTTTCCCGTGTGGCCTAGAGGGGGGCCTCAATGGGGTCGGGCAAAAGAATCCGGATTTAAAAGACACTACTACGATGTCTGAGCCGGTGGTCAAGACTGTGACCAAAACTGTGACTGGGGCGGCAGCTGATGGATCGAACACGGGAACGACAGTCACTAAATACAAAATTCGTACATACAGAAAAGTTGTTACCTCAACGGTGACAGTGGAAAGACGCAAGCGGTAGCTACGTAGCTCGCAATCGCCCCAGCTACTTTATTACAATACTTCCCGGGTCTCTAAATGACGGCATGGAATCTGATTACTACGCTGGTGTTTAGTGGTGACTAAGAGTTCCCTCCCGGGATGGTATCTTCCTGGGCGAGCGTGATAAGTGTGGACGGTTCAAAGCGTATTAAATATTTGGTGTAAAATATCCTTTTTTGACCTGTTGTGATCTTAGCATGGGGCTTAGAACAGACTTCAGAGAGATCTCTATTGAGAAGATGGAGGTAAGCCTCCTTCGTTTAACGTTTTTGTGACAGGGCTGGATTATCTTGATCTTTTGGATTGCTTGTCGGTTTATCGTTCCCGTATAGTCTCGAATATATATTACAATATGTATCTGTAATGCGACAAGCTTCATAAGGTGCTCAATGATACCCAATTGAAGTTGATGATGATGATGATGAGGCGGCTCCTTGGGTATATATCTACGGAGGCAAAGCAACGAGTTCGTTCCTGGGTCCGATGATCGACAATAAAACCTAAAATCTTCACTGTTGTAAATGTTTTTAGAAAATTAATTTTCGATGGCCAGCTTTGGATAAATTTACAACGTTGGTTTTTACTTCCTCGGTGGGCTGGCGATATTTTTTGCGGATCCACGTCATCGAACGCTATGATACCCTCACAACCATCGCCTCACTGACAGAAAAGGTGTTGATACGTTGCATTTCCCAAAAGGGGAAGGCACACAAGCAAGGGTCGCCCAATTCCGCGAAAGGACCACCTTTACATTCTGCACAAAGCTTTTTATATTCAGGGACCTTTATTTTCCCCCTTCCCATCTGCCTGGATCCTTCCAGCTTTCCCCGTCTAGCTGCTCGACCATCAATTGCGGGTCGCATCATCGTCTTCAATCTAGTTCTTTCTCGTGCGAGTATTTTCTGTGCGATGAAGTTCGCAAATACGCTGCTGCTGCTGGGTGCAGCGGCGAGCTTGGTTGCCGCCTGGAGTAAAGAAGGCAAGATAGACTCGAAATCCCCCTGTGTTCAAGCTTCCCAGCTTCAAAATTTTTTTTTTTTTTTCTAACAAAACATCATCTTTATTTTTTTTAGATCATGAAATTTTCCGTTTGAAAGACGAAGTTGAAGCCACCGAGGGCAAGATAAATTTCTACGGTACACACACCACCACTTCACATTCACCCATATTTTCCAAATAGTTTATGCTCATGTGACATAGAATTCCTAAACGCCCCATCGATCTATGCCACCCAAGACGAACTTAACAAAGCCTACCGCAAGACCTCCCGCCAGATCCACCCGGACAAGTTCACCAGCCCGTCGAAGCTCCGCGCCGCCGGTAAAACTCCCACATTCTACCCTCCAAAGTCGACGTACCTACCCCAGAACCGTAAGGCTGCCGACGAACGCTTTGCAAGGCTTGGTCTCGTCGCGAATATCCTCCGCGGGCCCGAGCGGGAGAGATATGACCATTTCCTGAGGAATGGGTTCCCCAGGTGGAGGGGGACGGGTTACTATTACTCGAGGTTCAGACCCGGTCTTTTCAGCGTCCTGGTGGGGATGTGGGTTGTTATCGCCGGTGGGGCGCATTATCTGGTCATGAAGATGAACTATACCCAGCAGAGGAAGTTCATGGAAGGGTACATCAATGATGCCAGAACCGCGGCTTGGGGGAACAGCAACGTCGGTGCCGGGTTGAACCTCGATGTTTTGGGTGATAGCGGCACTCCACCGCCCAGTGGCCCACAGGGTAACAGGAAGCAACGAAGGTCTGCAAAGTCAAACGGAGGATCCGGCACAGCGACCCCAACGACCGAGAAACCGCAGCACGTGGCTAAACGAAAGGTTACAAGCGAGAACGGGAAGGTGTTCATGGTCACCAGTCTCGGAGATGTGTCGTTGATGGAGGAGGATGAGGACGGTGTCATGCAGGAGTATCTGTTGGATTTGGACGAGATTCCCAAGGCACAGTGGGGAAATACCGCAATGGTTACGATTCCCAAGAGGATTGTCGGATGGGTATTGGGTAAAGTCGGTATGGGTGGGAAGGTTGACGATGTGAAAGACGCTTTGAAGGACGTACCTGAGGTGACGATTGTGGACGGTGAGAATGTGGATGAGATTTTGGAGAAGAAAGGGCTGAAGAAGAGATCCAAGGGACCTGGCAGGAGATGATCGGGCGCGGACACCCAAAGGGAGGCAAGAATGTAGATAATCCAAGTCGGATAATGAATTGATGCGGAGAGTTATCTCGATAGACTTTTAGCAGGCTTCATAGCATAGACATAAAAATACAAAAGTATGATTTCACTGTACGATATAGGGCCCAAACGGCGAGCAGTATCAACACCAAAAATCCAACAGTTGTCACCGATACCATCGACATATCACCAAGTTATTTAGCTAGAGTAAGCGCCAATGTACTGAGACTATTCGCAAGCAGAATGCCACCACTGGAGTTTTGATCTATTAGATATACGGTAAAATCAAGAAATATGATAATCATCAAATTACGATGCAAATTTAACCAAGTGCACGAAATGGTTGAATGGAAAAGATAAACCAAACTAATTAGGATATAGCCACTAGTACCTAGGTAATCGATCACTGAGACCCTCACAGAAGAGATAGAAACATCATGCATCGAACTCAAGACAGTGTATTCGACCACAGCTCATTTCTTACAACGGCGCTCTGGTGTCTGGTTTTGAGGCTGCCTCGTTTCTACCAGTGCTAGCCAAAAGGCGGCCTGCCACACCATACACTTAATTTTGTACATCGAACGAAAAAAAATTTGCGTTTATCCCTATTCCCTTGGTATGAATACATAAAGGAACAATATACTCATAAAGAAACTGAAAACAATGTACACCATTTTTCTTCCACCGTTTTGTATCACTGAAAAGAGATAGAGAAGAAGAGATTTGGAAAATATCCTGCCATTGGGGATATCACCCAGCCCACCTCTTTGCTCTCTTTCTTAGAGATCTCGAATCCGGATGATGCTCATATGAGATAGTCCTCTTCTTATAGTAGGGACTATTGAGGCGCCTCCGATCCGGACAGCGACAGTCCCCCGCATCCGCTGAAATTCCCATCTCCGTATCCAAGGCGCCGCGCTGTAAACGATGCGGTACCGGGGAGTAGAGACTTTTATCGAGAAGACTAGATATGAACGTTCGTAACTGCCGCCGAGAGATGCTGCGCGATCGCGAATAGGGACCCCGGTGTGGTACGTCTTCGTTGACCGGTGGGCTGTCAGGCGGTCTCTCCGGATCGAAGTATGGTTCTTGAGAAGGACAGTTACATTCCGTCGACGTGGGGTTGGGAGGGGGTGTCTGTGTCTCAACAGTTCTCGCATTACGAGTGGGATTTGGCACGATGACGGTGACTGTGAGGCTGCTGGTCGGTGCGAGCGGGTCCAGTGGGTGATTTGCATCATTTAAAGGCTGAATGCCAAACATACCACCCATATTTAGATCGATCGCCGATGTAAGGGCAATTATGGTTGTCGGCTCCCGAGTTGAGCTGGTATCTGTGATAGTAGGAATTGCGGGAGGAGGTGTAGTAGGAATTGCGGGAGGAGGTGTAGTAGGAATTGCGGGAGGAGGTGTAGTAGGAATTGCGGGGGGAGGTGTAGGGACGGGTGTGGATACCATATCGATACTTTTGGAAGAGGCAGGAGGTGGAAGAGTAGACGACGGCGACGACGGCGACTCGGTCTTCCCTCCAAGCTCACCGCTGGATGTGATTTTGGACCCTCCTCGTTTAAGAATTGCCACTGTCGTAGGTACGCTCGGCAATATTGACGACCGGCCCGGCGTGATAATAGTAGTTTCGGCCATAGTAGTCTGACAGCCCATTTTAGTCTCAGCAGCAGCGGCGGCGGCAACACTCCCAGGAGCATCAACATGCATCATCCCGATCTTGATAGCCCTCAAAATGTTTTCCACCCTCGTTTTGTGGACAAAATACGTTTGCCCACCGGGTGCTTTACGGTCGATATGACTGCTCCCCTCGCTACGACGAATATGACGTTTTTTGTAGTACCCGCGAGCTGGAGAGTAACGGATTACAGGATAGCGGATGGGGCCCGGTATATAATAGCGGAAGTGAAAGCCGAAGAAGGGCGAACGTGGGTGAAGAGGCTTTGAAGATGGTGTTGAGTGTGATAAAGACGTCGGTGGGGCTTGTGCGGAGACAACAGCCACCTTTGGGATTTCAGTGGGGCTGATCGGGAAAGGCCCGGACAAAGGGGGTTTACTATATCCAGTCAAAAATATGTCAGTACGTGGATATCTTTTGAGCCGAGAGATATTTTACCATACCGGATGGGAAGCCCAGAGACCAGCGCTAAACAAGACACCAGCAATAAGGCTATTCTCATATCCCCGTTGGCCAACAGCGGTTATTAGTGTAAAGAATGTATATAACTAATCTATCACCAAAAGTAATTAGTAAAAGAAAATAAAGGCCCCAAGTGATCCGGGCGACAGAGAGAAGAGGGAATACCAACCGATTTTAGCGACTATAATCTTATTTCTCGATCCTTAATTTTAAACACTCTATTCCTTTCCGATGAGAATGATAAAACCGAGGTATCGGTATAGTACACACGAAGAAAGCGGTGAAAGCCCCCTTCACGCTGAATAGTTAAAAGAAGAGAATTAATCCCAAAATACTGAGATCAAGAGAATTTATACGAGAATTGAAGGGGCGAGAAAGGAACAGTGTATATGTATATTTCTGACTCTTTGAAATCTTTCGAAGCCACAAAAAGGAAGAAAAGAGCTGGACCATAGACAAAATCTAATCTTTCTCTTGAAACGTCTGTAAGAACTTGACTCTTTCAAGTCTTTTTTTTACGTCTTCGTTTCGTTCGTCGTGAGTATTATAACCGTGTATATACCCAGGGTACTGAGTATGAAGAAGTAGAAACTGCGAGTGGGTAAGATATATATATAAGTCCTTTGAATCTCTGTCTTTCGTGGATCGTATGAATGAACAGAGAATAAAAAGGAAGAAAGCGGTATGAAAGAGGATAGAGCCGGCTTTTCTTACGAAAAGAATCGATAGGGTCGGGTAATGTTAATAGGCGAAACGAGCGAGTCCGAGGGTATTGCGGGATGTTTGTGTAAGAATGATAGGAAGGATACAAGGGGAGAAGGGAAGAGGAAAGGATAGGATAACAAGACAACATACCTCTTATATATCTCAAATGGACTAGTTTGGCGCAGTCGAACCGCTCTCGATATCAAATCGGTATGGTTGAATAGCCAAAGATCCGATAGGTCTAGCCGAACGAAGGACCATGACACTACAAAAACTCTATTTTTAAATATAGAGAGCAGATCCTATTCAGAAAGGAATCTTACGAGATGGAAAAAGAAATAAAAGATGAAAAATCGACCCTGTGACGTACCGGCTTCTCTGAATAGAGGGGGGTCGGGAAATCATGTAACGCTTTTCACCTTCTTCCATTTCTCATCCAACCGGTACTTCACCCATCGGATGCATCCTCTGATTCGCTGTTTAGCGATAATCATTCTGCGACGGAAGCTCCCAACGGATGACGAATGCATTGTTACTCGTAGGAACTAGCGCGAGGGCTTCTGTCCCATTCTTTCTACCATATGAAGTGGGAGGATATTGGGGTTAGTAACAAGAGGTTTGGGGCTGGGAATACGGGGTAAGTGTGTTGGAGGTGAGGTTGGGGAAAAGCTGCGAAAATGCGTTGTTTTAGTGGGATTTTACTGTGGCTTGAATAAACTTGTGGCTGGAGATATGTGGCTTGAATGGTTTCCTCTCAGGAACTCTAAAACGGCTTGGCAAAAAATACAACACGTCTCGGCGTGCCAAACGCCAATATGTCAATGCGGCAATCGTGACTATGGGTAGAGAGGTACGACATTTTGTTCGATCGAGATACTATACTTTGATCAGAGGGACTGTGAAGGAGAAACAAATCGAGTGCTCGAGTTTGGGAATTACGGATAGAAAAGCCAAACCGAATGGAAAAAGCAATTGAGTAGAGGTTTGAGTTGGTGACAAGAAACAGATGTTCGAAGAGCTGGTATGCCTCGGCCTTCGATAGGGATTACGCATACTTTATAGCGTCTATCCATAATTCTAATGAAACGTCAAATACCACAAGAAGAACTATCCAGGCCCGCGGGTATGAAAGCCTCCTAAATAGCTATCGATGCCAACGATTTCCGAAATTGTTAGGATTTCAAATAGAAGAGCAGCTCCTGTAGCGGTAAAAAATGCTTTTGTACCCTCGACTACTTAGTCACTCGATATATATATCGATATACTAGTATATACCGGTCTATATACAGTAAAAAATTCGCAAAAAAACATCCATGCAAACGGATACTAATACATATTCACATTAAGGCCGTCTTTCATATGCCTCAAGCGAACTAAAGCATGCAAATATGTACGCAAAAAAAGAGGACATTTTGCCCAGATCAAACCATCAAGCGGTTACTCCTCATGTTTGCCCTTCATCTCTAACCCGTGACTCCGTCCCTCAGTATCATGGTCCTTCAACTCCTTCATGACCTCTGGTTTCTTCATCCTGCTCCAGCCGGTTTTGAACAGCGGTTCGGGGTTGAACTTTGGCAGCGGATGAGCCTCTGTGTTGAAGACTACCTCTGTAAGGGGAAGTAAATCGTTCGGGGAGAATAGCAGATAAAAGTACTTGAGTGTTTCCGCCTACAATATTGTCCTCATTAGTATCCACACAAATAATAATCAACTTCGATATTAGAATGGGGGAAAACATACCAGCCAGAAACTTTCCATATTGTCCCTATGGCTAGGAGGAACCTTTAACACCGAATCTAAACTTGTAAACCCGCCCCCTTCGATGGAAGTGTGCTTCATGAAGGCCTTGAATATCTTCCACCCCCACTCCCTGTACATCACATCCCCGGTCATCCTCCACATCAAGAACAAGCTTTCGACGGTCTCGGGCCGTTGGAGGTTATGGGCGTCTTGCGGCTTTATGATGATATCATCTTTACCGGATTCGTCCATATTGAAGAACGCGATCTCGGGTGCGAGGCCGGTGGCGGTAACGTTGTACATCTCGTAGCAGGAGCGCATTAGTTCTTTCGCTAGTTTTAGGTCTTCTTCCTCCCTTGGGCCCCAGTTCGGCGACTTCTTGGCTTCGGCCACCGTGGTGCCGTTTGTGGCGCCAAGGAGGATATTTCCGGGCATGAAGCAAACGAGGTGGTCCATTTTGGGGGAAACGGTGGTGCCAATGCCCATCGGTAGTTCAGCGATAAAGGTGAACCCGGACGGGTGGCTCTTCTTGACCAGATGCTTCTTGACACCGTTCATGGCCTCTTGGTACATCTCAGCGTATATCGTCTCGCCGGTCTGGAGGTACTGCTTGAGGAGGTATTCGTAGTAGCTATCCCCACGGCTTCCGAGCCTGATCTCCCTGCCTCGGAACTTCCCGGTGGTGGCGTAGATGAAGATCGGGACTAGGCCATCAGTGGGATGATTGTCATCGATGATTTTGATAGCCTTCTCCGCGCGCTGCCAGTAGGTTTTCTCGCCCATGAGTTTGGAGAGGTACTTCATCTCCAGCTGGAGGGTTGATGCTTCGGCGGTGGATGAGGCGCCGCCGTCGGCGTGAGATTCGACGCCCTTGCTGGTTTTAAGATTGACAGAGGCGTAAGGGAGGCCGGAATCGGAGTTGTAGGCCCCGAGGAGACGGTCCGCGAGGTCTGCCGCTTTTTCGAGGTACAAGTCTGCTTCCTTTTTCGCGTCGGGGTCCAAGTTGTGCACGGTTGCGAGGTAGTGTGCTGATAATAGACCACCGAGCATGCGAATGGTGGTTTCGAAGGTGTTGACTTCCTGGTCTTGCTCATAGGTCAGGGTGGTTTGGACCCATTCCCTGGCCTGAGCGAGGGGCTTTGTGAGGCCCATGAGCATCATGGTGTCCAGGGCATCGATGATGATCCAGCCTAGACCCTTTTCGGCCATCTGCCGACCGGTGCGGGATACCGGGTGGAACTCGTCAAAGCCCCATGCGTAGGTTGAGTATGCGTCCCAGGAGAGCATGAAGGCGTCTTTGACGCGTTCCCGGCGTTCAAGCCATTTCTTGTTCGAATCTGCAGCCTTTTTCTTAGCATCGCCGCCGCCGGAGAACCAGCCGGATTCCTTCTTTGAAGAACTGTCGTCGTTGTAATCGAGGATAGGGATCTGGGAGTCGTCGTCGGAGATGGAAGGGTCTTCCAGGTCGGTTCCTGAGGGACCGAAGAACCAATAGAGGGCGGCGATGAAGACGATGGCCAGGACGGCGACTCTCTTGCGTAAGAACATGTCCCGTTTCCGGCGACGGTAGCCATAGGTTGAGGCGGTGGAGGAGTATGGCTTGTCCTTGTAGAGGGGAAGGTCCGAGGCCGTAGATTTGAAGATGCCACCAATGTTGCTTATTCGGTTCTGGACGCCGGTGGACTTGTGAACGGAGCCGGATGAGGCCCAGTAGGAGTCCTCGTTCTGGCGCTGGGGGTTTGTGAAAGAGGGGACATTGCGGGGTATGGAGAAGGCCTGAGGAGCGATTTATATACACCGTGTCAATTAATGTCATTCTCGACCGTCTCTTCTCAACCATGCTCGGGCGTAAAGGACAGGTGTATCATATGTATGCAATATACTAGAGCTCGAAGACGTACCTATATACCCGGGTAAGTTTATGCATACAAAAGTATGTATAGAAGTAAGGAGAACGTACCATTATGGAGAGAGATGAGGAGGAAGAGGAGGAGTCGCGTGGGGATAGCCGTTACCGTTCGGTGCAAACATGCATGTTTGGTGTCGACTATAGCAGATGCATGTCCGTCTGGATATACGACTTTTCTATATTCTATACTGGATACTGAATGTATTTGGATATATATAGAGACGATGCCCCGGGATTCGAAGCAGGGAAGGATGAAGTTGGCGATGGAGCGATGCCCGTTCGATGGGGGAATTTGAATGTTGACGTTAGCTGCTTCCAGCTGGTCGTTGTGTCGTTGATCTTGTTTGTAGTTGGCGAGCCCAAATCTCTTTTAGCTTCGCATCCACCGTTTTATCAGCCTCCACTCCGACAACCATCGACAGCCAGGTAACAGCAAAACTCCCAGTCGGCGACAGGAAAGATGGTGTTTCTTCACTCCATGATCATCTCGGAGGGCGTTCCGATATTCGTAAGTTTCTATGGGGGTCCCAGCTGGGCACAATTGGCCTGTGTGTATCGAGTAGTGGTACATATTCTGATAAAAAAATAAAAAAACTCTGATAGAACGCCCTCCAACGTTTCTACGGAATCGGCCCGAACATTGCCTCCCGAATCTGCGCGAAACTGACGATATACCGCACGGCCAAGCTGGGAGAGCTCTCGCAGAAGCAGCTGACCCAGGTGCAGCAGGAGCTGTCCAAGCTGACGATCGAGAACGACCTGCACAAGAGCATTGTGGACAACATCACTCGGTTGAAGGAGATGGGCACGTACAGAGGCAGACGGCACGCCATGGGACTGCCGGTGAGAGGACAGGGCACGCGGACACAGGCCAAGACGGCGAAGAAGCTGAACCGGGTAGAGAGGGGCTTTGCCGGGGCGCGGAGGCAGGGCTAGATGCTGTTCATATGCTCTGCGGCCTCTGCTAATAGCTTTATACACTCTCCATGCCGTGTATACTTGGCTGTCTCTGACTGCCGCTATTTGACTTTCCGTGAGCACCATCTGCCTAGGTAGTTGGTTGTTATACGACGGTATGGACTGTATCGGATGATATGGCATGGCATGGCATGGCATGGCAAATACCTTTATGGGAGTGTCTCGAGAAAAGCTGCTGCTATCTGTGAATATAACATATATACTGTACATATCCTTGTCAATCACTGGCACTCTGGCGTTCTGGGATCGGTCACAAATCACTCTTCTTCTGAAGTCACACCACTCTCTCTCACTATCACGATATTTGATCTTATAGTTCTCCGTGATAACATGTTGTTACTTGTAGAGGTATTCTTAGTATCGAAATCCAGCGGTTGTCCCTCACTGTGATTCTTAAGAATAGTCAAGTGGGTACGTATGCTCTCAGGTATATATATTGGAAGTGGGTGGTGGTGGTAGTGGATGAGACCACATCTCAACTACGTCAACCCCCACCAAACCAAACCGAATCTTTAATTAATCCAAAATCCATTTTCTTCCTCCCTCCAATAACCAATCATGGATCCTGATACGACTGCTCTGACGACATCATCTTCGTAAGCGCGACCGAACGACCGATCAGTTCAATCAACCAATCGATACCGATAGGGAGGTCGATAGACAGGGAGATAGAGAATAAGAGAGAGAGAGAGAGAAAGAGAGAGACAGAGACAGAGGCAAAGAGATAACTGCCCGACATGTGGATCCTCCCGCTCGTTGGCTACATCGGCATCGTCTGCGGCTTCACTTTCCTCACGCTCGCCATAGGTACTCTTTCTGGATATTCTTCTTCAGATGATAGCAATATGAGACTGACAGATGGGGTGACTAGCGTCCGGGCTGTACTACCTTTCCGAGCTTGTGGAGGAGCACACGGTGGTCTCGAAACGCATCCTGACGAGGCTGATACAGGCCATCATCGTTACACACGTCTGCCTATTCGTCTTTGACCGATTCCCATTCTTCCTAACCCTGTTCAGCGGGGCGAGCCATGGCGTCTACGCGATGAACCTACGACGGTTCCCCATGGTCGCCCTGACCGATGGCTGGTTCATCGGCAGTTGCAGTACGCTCCCTCTCTCCGTCTTCTCTGTTCTTTCCGTTCTCGACAGTAATAGCTATTATATGGGAAGCTGGCCTGGCTGATAATGTATTTCTTTTTTATCTGTAACAAAGTTCTGGTGGTGTCCAACCACATCCTCTGGTTCCGTCACTTCTCGAAACCCCCGGAACCTGTTTACGACTACTCGTCCACCTCATCGTCTTACAACCGACACCGGAGCACCTACGGATCGAGCACGGAGTACAAACCCGTACCCTCATTTAGCGAGATATCGGCGTTTTTCGGATTGTGCGTGTGGCTGGTGCCGTTCGCACTGTTTGTGAGCCTGAGCGCTGGGGAGAACGTTCTGCCCAGTTCGGTGGGCGGTGACAGCAGCGCCGGGACGGTAGGAGGAGGGGGAGGAGGAAACGCAGATGGGAAGAAGAAGGCGAGGAAGGGATTGTTCAAGGGCGGGATCGATGGGATCTGGGAGTGGCTGGCGGAGAGCGGGCAGGCGCTGGGGTTTGGCGGGGGAGGCGGTCGACGACGAAGTTCGTTCGACTGACCCTTTTCCTCTTCCCGTTTTCCTTTTCTCTAGCATTCTTGTTGCATGCAATAATATTTTGATATCGTCGGCGCCTCTACATTGAATAATCATATTATGATCGATACGTCGATCGAGGGTGAACTGGAGACTACAGCATTAATGATACCTGCCTGTTGGTAATTTACATAGTCGAACAGTGCTGCATTATGAGAATATCATCTTTCATTTACACAGCATTGGGTAATACAAAAAGCACCCCAGTGCTTGTATCCGTATTCTGCGACATCAAGTCTACGATATTTCTCGGTATCGGTTACCTGCCGGCTCTGAGCGACACCAGAGTACTGAAGTATTATAATTACTTCGCTAGCCTGCCTCGTCCGGCCCGATATGAGATGGACAATCCACCCGAGGACTGATCGGATCAAACTCTGCATGCGGACGGACACAGGCAGGTGGGGGGGTTTTATGCCTCATCCCGACCAGAAAAAAAAATCTCGGGTCGCCGACGTCAGGAAAGATCTAATCTCCTCCCCGGTTCCTGTCTCCTCCGCCTTTGCCTTGCTTGAGCCCAGCTATTGACCTGGTCTTTTCAGGAGTTTCTCTTTGCAGCTTTTGGGTCCTTCCCGAAGAGAAGAAAAAAGGAATCTGATAAGCTTTGCCCGCTGCAAATTCTCTTCCAACAAACCTTCTCCCTTCATCCGATTCTCTTTCGACTTCCTTTCTCTTTCTCTCCCATCGATCTCTTCTCTTCTTCTTGTTCTTCTCTTGCCGTCTTTTATATCCTTCAAAGGACATTCACATCTCTCCGCCATGATCTCTCGACGAGCTTTGCAGGTATGTTCTCTAACTTCTCCCTCTTCTCTGCGATCAATCGGTCGTTTTTCTTCTTGTCTTCCCCCCACGTGGGGCTGGTTAAATTCCCATCCAACACGGATTCATCCCGCTGACCTCATTATTTTTTTTAATTTTTTTTTAAACAGACCGCTCTCCGTTCCGGCGTCAGACCGCAGTCCGCCGCTGCCGCACCTGCTGTCGCCCTCCGCTGTACGATACCCCACCGCTTCCATATCACATCGTGATAGTAACATACATCAATTGACTCTTTTGCTTCCATCTTGTTCGGCTTCGGCTTCCAGCGTACGCTACCTTCCCGACAACCGTCAACGAGGACCTCCTCAAGCCCACAAAGTACGGCGGCAAGTACGTCGTCACTTTAATACCAGGTACTTTCTCTCTCTCCCCGTCCTTCTCTTGAAGTTAATCCGGAATTGGACATCTGGATCTGGAAGCTGGAGTTTGGAGTTTGGAGTTTGGAAAAGATAACTAACAGAGTCCAGGTGACGGTATCGGTATCGAAACCGCCGACGCCGTCAGAACCGTCTTCAAGGCCGACAATGTGCCCGTCGAGTTTGAGCAGATCGATGTCTCCGGTCTCGAGGAAGGCAAGAAGAACGCCGATGTCCTCTTCAAGGAGTGCATCGCCTCCCTGAAGAGGAACAAGGTTGGCCTCAAGGGTAGCTTTCCCCCATCATGCATCATATCTCATTATATGGCTTGTTAAATTATTTTCCCTTTTCTAAAAAAAAGGCATTGTCTACACCCCCGTCGACCGCACCGGCCACGCCTCCTTCAATGTCGCCCTCCGCCAGGAACTCGACATTTACGCCTCCGTCGTCCTTATCAAGAACATCCCAGGCCTCCGGACCCGCCACCAGAACATTGACTTCTGTCTCATCCGTGAGAACACCGAAGGCGAGTACTCGGGTCTCGAGCACCAGTCCGTTCCCGGCGTCGTCGAATCCCTCAAGATCATCACCCGCGCTAAGTCCGAACGTATCGCCCGCTTCGCTTTTCATTTCGCCAAGGCCAACGGCCGAAAGAAGGTCACCGTCATCCACAAGGCCAACATTATGAAACTTGCCGACGGTCTCTTCAGGTCTACATTCCAACGTGTCGCTGAGGAGTACCCCTCCCTCATCACCAACGACCTCATCGTCGATAACGCTTCCATGCAGGCTGTTAGCAAACCCCAGCAGTTCGACGTTCTCGTTATGCCCAACCTGTACGGTGGTATCCTATCCAACATCGGTGCCGGATTAGTCGGCGGACCCGGTGTCGTTCCGGGATGCAACATGGGCCGCGAGCATGCAGTTTTCGAGCCGGGTTGCAGGCACGTCGGGTTGGATATCAAGGGACAAGGCAGGGCGAACCCGACAGCCATGCTGTTGAGCGGCGCCATGATGTTGAGGCACCTGGGCCTCGACCAGCACGCCGGCAGAATCTCACAGGCCGTCTACAACGTCATCGCTGAGGGGTAGGCATTCCCTTATCTTTTTCCCCAAATAAGTAGAGAGGGAAAACCGAAAGAAATCGAGAAATCTTGGCAAAAGATTTGTAGCTAATGTGTATTGGTGACAATAGTAAGGTCAAGACGCACGATATGCACGGCACCAACAGCACCGGCGAGTTCACCAACGAGGTCCTGCGCAAGATGGACGAGATAGCTTAGGAATATTTAGGTTCGGGTTCGCCCTAAAACCCTGCCATACTCGGTTCGTTGAACAAGATGGGGATTTTCACAACCGCCAGGGTTGTCAGGATGTCAGGAGTCAGGCAAGAAGGGGGACGGGAGACTACCTTTTTGTGCGGGAAGGAGTGACAGAGATCAATGTGGAGTCAGAGATGAGATGCGCTACTACTCTTGCAATTGGCCTCTTTTTTTTTTTTTTTCCTTTGCGCTTTCTTCCACCGTTTTTGTTTTTTCTTATCAATCATAGTGTAGATAGATATGGGATGGCGGGGTGCTTTTCAGTACCTTTTTTTTTTTTTTTTTGTCAATGCGATTCGCTTTGATCCATCTTTTCTGGTCTAGCAGTTCCTGAATAACTTGCGTAGCTAATAACTTCTTGAGGCCATCGGAACCCTCTAGTCTTAGTAGAATCATCTGGAAGTAGAGATAGAGATGATGGACGCTTCGAATGTTTCATCAGAGCCACTCCAATCTCGGCGGAGAACTAGAAGACCTGTGGTGGTGGTGATATTGTAGTATTTTCTAGAGGTATAAATACCCTTTTCTTCACCTGCCAACTTCTTCCCATCCTCCTCCTTTCACCATCCTCCTTTCACCATGGCATCCCTCTTCACCATCGTTCATACAACAGCACATCCGTATCTTCAACGCCTTTATGCTATATACACCATTCAAATTACTATTTATGCTATCACAAAATCAACAGCCTCGCTCTAACGTATGCAGAGAAACCTCAGTGGCAGCTTGTGACTGCATGCTATACCTATGCTATCTATATACTATTACGGCGCCGTCCACGCGATGATTACGAGCTACATGAATATGTACTTTACGCGATCAGTGGAAGAGGGCCCGTCCTTATACTTTTATATATTTAAAACTGGTAATCATGTAGGTTATCAACAGGTTATGAACCCGATATGACCACAGCCTACTCTAGCAGCTTGTAGGTTGATAAAAGCGCAGGCTGCTTCTCCTAGGGTTGTTTCAGGCTTTCCTACTGCTGGAAAACCCCCGCAGATATATATTTCTATATCAGCAGAAGATTTGTACTCATGTTATGATCGAAAACACTTATCTACCGAGCTTTCACCGAGGAAATGTGCGAACAGATTGTCTATGAATACAGCTTCGGAAGATTGTCATGAACTTGGCCATCTCATGCGAGACTTACGAAGAGTGCATGTCTTTATTTTCACCCAGCTTCCTGTTACAGGATTTTGAGAATCATAATAATGCCCCCAATCAATTATCACGCCAGATGCATACCTTAAGTATACTTGCGTTTACTTCACCCTGAAAGCATCACCGATTTCACAGTAAGAAGCTTCAACTTTAGGCCGAAATGCACCCAAGATCTAATGTCTTCACCGACTACAGGGCAACCAAACCGTATGGAGCAGACATTCGAAGCCCGAAAGACCACTATTCGACGCGACTTCATAGACGTGGTCAAAGGTCTCTATGACAGCATACAATCTAGTTGTATGAGGTCGAAATCCGATACGGGCAACAATATCTGAAGGATATAATTCTACCAAGCAAGCAAAAGATAGAAACCTATGCGTCCCATAATGAAATTGCAACGGTCAAATAAAGTACGAACACTGGAAAAACGTATACCGCAGAATGCTAGCAGATGACTCAATGTCTAGAAGAAGACGAAACCACGATATGCCCTTGGAGCTGACAGCCATAGTTGATATACTTTTATATGCTTGAATATCAGGAATTCAATCAACCGAGTATGTATTTCCTTCCAAAGTTATCATGTACAAACACCGAACCGGCAACCCTGCTGCTCCATGTAGGGCTCGAAAGTCTTTCAATGCAATCCTGGTGGCGAGGAATTCTAACAGACCAGTCAGTTATGCAGAATCTCGCACCGGCGGGGATCAAGCACATTTGCACTGCAACGGCCACAGCAAAGTGAAGATTTCAACGGAAATATAACGCTGGGAGGCGTTGCAGCCTGCTCATGCATCAGCAGGTCTACTGTCAGTCAATAGTTTGTTTCTGTTATAAAACAATGGCTCCCTTCTTACGCAGCTTGCCAATTGTTGTAATTTTTGGGCATCTTCATCCATCCTCGAGCAACAGAAAGCAGACTATTAAAACATGAGCCAGACTTAGATATATCCGCATATCACGAATTTTCGCCTGCACTGGTACGCATAATACTAATTATGGCCTACCTCTATTTTTTGTTACGACCCTGCCAGAGCAGAAATGTGCAACCGGAGAAACTTCTTGCGGCCTTCTCGAGCTATGAGATATACCTAGCTTCGATTACAAGATCTCCCTTGCTCTAAAAAGATAGTCAGTGCACTTCGAGTTTATCGGTTATGCATTATATCCAAATACGCGGTTTATGACAGTATTTTCCTCTTCCTTGATATCACCATATCGCTCGACTCTTTGCGTGCATGTTCAAGATCTCTATCAGCCTCTAATATCAATCGCGAGATTGCTCCATCCTCCGCTATATGCACAAATTTCGGCACCTTAAGATACGAAAATATTGTACAAATTCTACACGTCAATGCATGGACCACTGTAGTATTGAAGACTTAATATATGCTCGTTGGTACCATTAAAGGGAACGACATTCTGGAAAGATGTCCTCCTAATCTGGAAGCCACCGATATGCTTTACATGCATAAAACCCTGGACATTTTCAGGCTTCACATGGGGAGTTAAAGAAACGTAAGTAGACAAAAATTTGCCCGTGCCGTCATCGCCGCTAATCTCTATAGTCGTCAACGCCGACCTCACAAGCTCCAACATTGTCGGCTTCGGGTCTGCTGTTCATGGGAAAGCGATAAAAACGCCTACCCGGCAACGATACCAACCATTGAGCATGTCTGAGTCGTCGAGGCCTTCTCTATCATCTACGAGCATCTACTGATATATCTATGGCGTCAGCGGGAGGCAGTATTTCTCTACAACGACGTATATGTAGCGACTTACCCCACCGCTCAAAGTATGCTCGGTACCGTGACACAAAGCAGCTTCATGCCAGAACCCTCTACGAATTGACGCTTATTGGCATCACAACACGCCTAGTATCATCATAGGCAACACCGAAGCTAATGCAGGTTTCGAACCGGTTCTCTCAAACTCTTCCCTCAGAGACACTTCATGCCCAAACTCAGAACGAGGCGGTTACTCTTTGATCCCTGAAAAGGTTCTATCAATAAGGGCACTCTCCGTAGCTACGGAGCGACGTGTTCACTCAAAACGTATGACATGCGAATTTTCATATATTCAACGAAATCGCAACCCCGAATACTCACGCCGCGATGATGTGAGCAACTCATGGCAGTCGACAAAGTTGCATTCGTTCCAAAGTATTTGTTCAAAAACCGTGTTCCGATGTACTTATACACCGTTGCACAACCTTAAACCGGCGGAAATATCTCTCGATGGTCTCAGCAATACGAAGACCGGCGAAATGTCTGACTCGGAGATTTTCACAACGGTTTTTATGGCAGACTCTTGATATCGCGAAGTGTGTGATATTATAATTGTGCAGACGTCGCCATCAATGATATCAGCATAATTTTTCACAGTTCATGATTAGTTCAAGGCTGTCTCGTATATACCTATATAGTTTTCCAGATATATCTCCCAACAAACCACACTAGTGCTGACATGTATAACTGCATTACATTGGTCTCCGCTCGCTGGACTGGTCTCATGTTCCATACCGATTTATCATGGTCTGGTAGATACCCATGCATTAACTAAACAGCCGAATCATGACTATCGGCTGTTCAATGCAATAAAGAGGACATGGGATCGACGATACGAAGTTTCGATCGTTTGGGGATAGGGAGGATTCGATTTACTGTACTATAAGGAGATAAGGAAAGGATACTACCTATTTGGTCTCCGGATTGGCTTATTATACATGATCACGAAAAAGCTTCAGCTGAATATTCGAATATTCATCACACCTAGCAAGGGGGCATATGAGCAAGATTTGGATTCCGAGTACCCTGGATCCAAGTGTATGGATCCCAAGCTATATTAAATTATATTTTCTTAAATCACAGACGATGCTCACCTCAAATGCCCAAATGCTCGAATAGAAATTCTGGCTGCGTATGTAATGCCAAGACCAACAAGGTGCTTACCTTGCCAAGACACATACCCCTGTACTTATGTATGTAGCAGCAGAGCAGTAGTATAGATACTTGGGGTCCCCGAGACCCCCGTAATGAAACCACCGTTCATCAACATTACCCATACACACAGTACATCACAGTACAGCGTATGCCATTTTCAGCAAAATTATGGCAATGTACCAGTTTCGCATGCTGAGCTCAAGCTAATGGAGAACGGCGAGAGCAAATAAAATAATTATAAGCAGCCACCTGCCATTGAGGACTCTCAAGATCTTGTTCTCCTATATCTCTAGGATAACTAGGATGCTTTCTTGTCATACACAAGTGATTCGGGAATTACTACTACTATCGAGGGTTGGTTCTCTCGGGCTGCAACAACCTATGTAGAATTTTCATATATTATATAAATACGCAGTCCTCTCTAAAGTACCAAAAGCACAAACTCTGTTGCTAAAGCCGAGTCTGATGTCTCTAAGCCACTATACGAGATCGAAAAGATACTCCGAAAGACATACGTCGGGCGGGGCCGCCACTTGAAGTACCTGGTAAAATGGAAGGGAATGCCCGCCGAAGAGAACCAATGGGTATCATGGAAAGATCTGAACGCACCAGAACTCATCAAAGAATTCGAAGACGGGCTAGGATCACAGGAGAGAGTTACCGGAAAGGTTGTCAAATTGCAAAAAAGGAGGAGATGATTTTTTTTGATAAAATGGGTTTCTTTTGTCTATTTTTCTACTACTACTAACGCTTTTTCTGTCTAGCTAGTTTTATGCTGATTAGAACCTCCGTTCTAATCATATCTATCGGGGGCGAATGTTACGAATGTACATAGAAGCTTGGCGCCAAGACTTGACCAAGAAGTACCGACCCACCTATAACTACCAAGTAGCATTAGAGAGATAGCTTTCCTGATAAATCAACTTACATACTACTAATTCATACTTTGTGATCATTCAATAGAGTCTGCGGCTTCTTCTGCCATTACCGAAGTGCTTGAGCAGCTTGGTCTATGTCGAACCCCGAGAATCGAAATTGCAAAGAGTTTGAATGTGAATATTGAAAGCACGCCCCAAGGACCAATTCCGAAGAGCATGCATTGTAATCGGAATAGCGATGCCATACTATCGACAAGATGAAAGGACAAGGAAGGCTAAATATAGAGCTCATAACTCTAAATTCGAACCCTGCTGTGAGGACGGCGCACAGTTGCCGGTACACTCTGTGAGTGAACCAAGGTTAACACAGGCTAACCCTTACGGTTAACCTGTCACGTGACACCTACTATATGAGGCCCACTTCCCCAGGCCCCTCCAATAGAACCACCTATTAGCATCATCCCCACCGTAAGCATTACAACTGCAATGTATTATATTTTCATTTGGTTGGTGTCGGTGCCCCGGTGGTGTACACAATGTTTCAGAATTGTCCGCTAGAGTCAGCCCCAGACTGCCCAGACTGCCCATGACGGTACTCAAGACCAGCCTGTAGACTGGAGGAAAGCCTGTAAAATCGGTACTTTGAGGTCGTTTGATGTGCCAAGACTTTGAGGTTATTACATGTAGATACTGTGGCGAACAGACTTTAGACAATCAATCAATTCATCACGAATCACAGTTGGATGCTACAAATATAAAGTTTTCACAAACGCTAATATGATAAAATATTCGGAATGAATTTAGATATAAATTTATTCAAACTAAAAGGATAATAGGTTTTTAATATACTAATTTATAACCTGTAAGATATATTTTTTTATACAATAATTCGATAATTATAAACGGAAAGAGATAAAAGTCCTTTATGTGCGATAATGTTTTCTGGCTTCTGTCTTTCTACTTTACCGAATCGAGATATAGAAAAACGTTCTCGCAGGTTCATCTGCACTTACAATCTGTATTTCTTATAGCGTAAATTTTCCAGATATTTATAAGTTTGGTGCGCATTAATTATATTTTAAAATTTTGTACTCTAGATGTGCAATGTACGAGAACTGTGCAAGAAGCCGTGTCCGCAATGCTCTTCACCGTAAGACTTCGAAGATTATTCGGTAAATGTGCTGCAGAAGTCTTCTTTTATATCAGCAATAGTTCAATTATGGAAATTGGTGCTAAAAACAGCTATCGTTGAGGTTCCATAATATGTATACCTAAAAACGTTAACATCTTCTATTTCACGACATCGGTCTATACCATGAGCATATGACTTGCCGATATATATGGTATGGTCTAGATTTTGAGGCTTTGTAAATAGAGAGTTAAATCTTTGAAGAAGATCGACATGTTTCAAGCGTAGATCTGAGTGCTGTAAACTTACGGCGATCACCCAGAATATAGTTGCACTTCAACTTCGGCAGAAATAGTTAGGTAGTAATTGAACAAGAAAACTTTCGTGTACAGGATCGATACATCGACACTGAATCATCACCATGCCAACCATAACGCCCTCCCACGTCTACGCCCTTTCTACGATTTTACCGTTCACCCAGACTTCCATTGATATTAAACATGCAGATAGCGACGACTACAAATCCACGATCAAGACGACTCCATTCCTCAACGCCTTGGCCCTCTTGCTTGTTCAAAAGCCTAAGGATGGTTTCGCTGCCGTCTCGATTTCCCGAGACCCGGCGTATACAAGGCTATACTACATCAAATCACAGGAAGCGGGTGCAGGTGACACTTCGGCTGTGGATAAAATCAAGCATATACTCTTCAATACACGGATAAATCATGCTGCGGAGTTTCTTTCACTTTCAACTGATATATGCATAGAAATAATCCTATCTCGTGCAACGGTTCTTAGGCTGATTGGAAGTACTTTGGGGATCACTCCGGATACTCCGGATGGTGACTTTACGACAATTTGCGTCCCAGACGAGGAAACGGTTTGGAAATACATTGTTTCAAAATATGGCGCGGATGAGTTGGGGAGAAGTAGTCTTAGAAAGGTGATACGATCATTGTTCTTGGATTATCCGAAGTTGGGAATGCAAAAAGAAGCGGTAGAAGGATCCCTACGAATGGCCACGTTGTTGGCAGAGATGCTCTCCAACGGGTTAGAGTTTTGGTGTACAGGTACCCTAGCCGGAATATCGCTCGAAAACAATGAGGACAAATGTGGCATTTTCCTTGCTAAGAAGGAATTTGGGGCGAGCGGTGTCGAGTTGGAAAATGTGTATCAAGAGGCCGAAGAACTTATGGGGAAAGTAGTTGATGCGGTCCAAGAGATAGGGGCGTATGCAAAGGCCGCCGCAGATATAGCGGGGTTTATCAACAGGGATATTGAGTTTAGAAGGTCGGTCTTGGAGAGGAGGGTCGTATTTAAGGAGGTGAGATCCGTACATGTGCGAGGGAGTTCATCGCTGATTATCTCCCTAGGTGAAGCCGACAGCCCCGATGATGGTGGATATTACCGGAAAACCAGTCGATCTTCTGAATAAGTTCTTACGAAAATCCGGGAGGGCAGCAGTTACAGATAGTCGCATTCTGAGAGCTTTTCCAGTTTTGCCGGAGTCATGAATAAAAGCTTCTGGGACAGCTATTTCATGCAACGTGCACTGCGAACTCGAGCTCATACAGCATGTCCTACAAAGAGAGCATAATATAATCAAAGCGGATAGGTTCGATCTGAAATATGGTTCTTCAGAGCCGAGTTGCTATCTTTGAGATGTTTATATTGAAGCATTGCAAACCCATCTCGTAGGGGAAGAATTGAAGAGGTTTCTAGTCCCGAAAAACCAAAAAGAGCGACAACAAGAGAATACGGATGAACTTTCAAGTATTGTATCACATTTAAAAGGCTTTACCGCGCAGCCTGGGAAAACTTTGCGGGATTGGTTCTCAGGCACGACTCAGCAGGGAGATGAGCCAGCTTTAATCGGGTCATCGAAAGAGAGCTCCAAAGAACACGAAAGAGAGAAGGGAAAAGGTATTTCTAACGCAAAATATTTCGTTACACCAGGGGAAACCTTCGAAAACCCAGGGTATTCGAGTGGTTATAGGAGGTTTTGTGCTGAATGGCAGTTTCCGAAGGACACGCCCGCAGTTGTGAAAGGAAGTAGAGAAGAATATCGAAGGAAAGCTTCGCTACATTTACGCTGCAACAAGGACCGCTAGCAAGAAGGATGAAGAGTCAACGAACGATGAAGCCGGACTACCACCGACGATACTACAAGCACGTAACAATGTTGACTAGTAGCTGGCGAAGACAGATACTCAATAATGATACACGTACATAAATGACTAGATGGCATCAATGTATGTACCCCGTAATCACGAAATAGCAAGACTACATACACACTCACCGCCTCTACCGGAGTAATACGCCCAATGGTGCTTCCCGCCGCAGTGCATTATCTGCAGCTGCCTCGCTGAATTGAAGTGTCGTTGGGCTGTTGGAAGCTGACTAAGCGGCCAGCATTCCCTTTCGGGCAACTTTGACGTTGTTCCAAATTAAAATTTTATCGATAGCAAAGAAGACTCATAAAACCACCTCACTGTCGACGTCGACTCATACTCTTATACCCCTCCGAGAGCCCATCTGGAAATTATCTCAATTCATCCAACCTATTAAAAGCATATCACCAAATCGAGAGTCTCAATAGCAGAACAATAGTTGTGGTAAGTGGAGTAGGTTAGTGTAACAAACAGATATACAGAGGGGCTTCCATGCAAAGTGGGGAGCTCGAAACATATCGACCGAGCCCTGGCAGCTTGTTCTGCAAGAGAACACAGCTGCAGCTCCTTCCGGGGTCCCCAATCGCCATCAACCCCCGGCTGAATGCCTTCTCCTGGCGAAATTTCCCAGTGGAGTCTCTCATAAGACCGTTCTACATTGGCGCCTGCCTTGCGATTTTTGGCGGTGTTGTCAAAGACTGAAGAAATTTTAGCTGACCGAATTTGCTATGCTTCAGAAACAGCTCCGTCGACACCAAACCACCATCACCAAACACCACCGGCACTTCTACCGTCTTCTAATAAACTTCCATCAAAGATACATACAACAGACAGCAGGCCGTAACACCAATACACTAAAGCTCAGGCCATCCTTCACTTCCCGACCTCAATCCTCCTCTCCTTCTGTCTCTTCACCGACAAAACTCCAATCATGTCTACAGGAACATGGCAGACGGGGATTCCTGAATCCCCCACAAGCTCCCCGGAGCTTCCACCTACATCCGACCTCCCAGTCGACAAGTTTGGTAATACAATCAAGGATGATGATAACCTCGATCTTAATCAGAACGAGGAAGGCAGCGATGAGTCCGAATCCGAGCCAGAAGAAGCCCCAAAGAAGTCGATTCTCAAGAACAAAAAGGGTGCTGAAGCTCCTCCAGAACCACCAAGGCCCGAGCTCCCACCGCAGCGTGACCCTCACACAATAGACTTGACTACATTGGATCCTCTCCATCCTGAGATCATTGCTCGTCAGGCTACCATCAACATTGGCACAATCGGCCACGTCGCTCACGGAAAGTCTACTGTCGTCAAAGCCATCTCTGGTGTCCAGACGGTCAGATTCAAGAACGAATTGGAGCGAAACATCACCATCAAGCTTGGTTACGCCAATGCCAAAATCTACAAATGCGACAACCCTGCTTGCCCGAGACCTACTTGCTACAAGTCGTTCAAGAGTGACAAGGAAGTTGACCCCAAGTGCGAGAGACCTGGATGCGAAGGTTCATACCAACTTCTCCGTCATGTTTCGTACGTTCTATTATTCCCTGTTCCCTACTTCATAAAGGTTATCCTCATTAACCGACATGCAGCTTCGTCGACTGCCCTGGTCACGACATTCTCATGAGCACCATGTTGTCTGGAGCTGCCGTCATGGACGCCGCCCTTCTCCTAATCGCCGGAAACGAAGTCTGCCCTCAACCTCAGACCTCTGAGCACTTGGCTGCCATCGAAATCATGAAATTGAAGCACATCATCATTCTGCAAAACAAGGTCGATCTTATGAAGGAAGCCCAGGCCGAAGATCACTATCAGTCGATTCTCAAATTCGTCCGAGGAACCGTCGCTGACGGCGCTCCCATCATCCCGATCTCTGCACAGCTTAAATACAACATTGATGCCATCAACTACCACATCATCTCGAAGATCCCAGTTCCCGTCCGTGACTTCACCGCAGCACCTCACATGATTGTTATTCGTTCCTTTGACGTCAACAAGCCAGGTGCTGAGATTGAAGAACTCAAGGGCGGCGTTGCTGGTGGCTCTATCCTTACTGGTGTCCTCAAAGTCGGCGACGAGATTGAAATAAGACCCGGTCTCGTCTCCCGTGCTGACGGCAAAATCAGTTGTACACCCATTTACTCTCGCATTGTTTCTCTCTACACCGAGAACAACGATCTCAAGTACGCTGTTCCCGGTGGTCTTATCGGTGTTGGTACTCGTGTCGACCCAACAATTTGCCGTGCAGATCGTCTTGTTGGTTTCGTTCTCGGCCTTCGTGGCCAGCTACCTAATATTTATATCGAACTTGAAGTCAACTACTTCCTTCTCCGTCGATTGCTGGGTGTCAAGACTGCAGACGGCAAGCAGGCTAAGGTCACCAAATTGGTCAAGGGCGAAGTTTTGATGGTGAACATTGGTTCTACGGCTACAGGAGCAAAGGTGATGAACGTCAAGGCCGACGCCGCAAAGCTCGTTCTTACTGGACCGGCTTGTACTCAAGATGGAGAGAAGATTGCGCTGAGTCGAAGAATTGAGAAGCATTGGCGTTTGATTGGTTGGGCCAATATCGTAAGTTCTCCCACAAACTCACCACTGTCTCGACCAACTACTAATATCTTTTCAACCATAGGTTACCGGTGTGACTTTGGACCTCCCACCAGCCCCAGCTGTCCCAGCATAAATCCGTCACGTTTTATACGACGAATCTTCATAATGTTGGAACAGAGTTTTTGGAGAAAAATCATAATGACCGTTGCCCAAAAGTTCTTTCCACAAAAAAGCGCCTTTTCTCTTCCTTCTCCGTCTTGAATTTTAACAAAAGACCTCATTGTTAATCGATGCACCTTCATATCCCTTTGTTCTCATCTGCACTATGTGGGAGTTTGATGTTTTTTTTTTTTCCCTTCTCTTTCTTGTTGTTGTTACTATTCAATGTAGTTCTTTTTCCCTTCGATATTTCGATCTTGTTTCGATAGGTTTTCCATGTGAATCCTCTTTTTCGTTGTTCCTCCTCTTCTATGCGTCACCTAGATTACCCTTTCAGACCTCATGTATGCTCGTATTCTATGCCCTGTCGCCGCCGCATCCAGCTTGGTAGCTAAAAATGGCGTGGCAGGATCATAATGAACTCCTGGTTTTAAGCTCACGATATCCCGATTGTTCCAAGGGTAGATTAGATCTAGATCTATAGATTCGACAAAGTGTACTCAAGTACTTATACAACTAGTAATGATGATAATAACGATCTCTCGTTTATTAGCACGCCTCTATCCGGCATTTACACAGATCAAAAAAAAGGTAAACAAATAAGAAGAGGCGTCCGATCCGGATAAAAATGAAAGAAAAAAAATAATAATATTATATTGCAAAATTGTCAAAAGACGCCATTGAGAGCCCACCAGAAGAAAAAGACAAAAAAGTCTGAGATAGGAGGGCAAAAAAAGTAAGAACAAGAAAATGGATAGCCGTATGTTAGAAAAGCCGTCTTTTCGATGATAAACCACCTGGGGGAAAGGAAGAAAGAAAAAAAGGGTAAGCATTCGTCTACATTTCATAGTCTTCCATCTCCATATCTTCCTCGTCGTCGTCTTCCTCCTCTTCTTCCGTTGCGTCTTCATCCTCCAATTCATCTTCATTGTTCTCTCTGGCATCTTCAAACACATCATCCTCAAACTCCGCCTCACTTCCAAACCCTTCATCGTTATCGACTCTCTTCCTCTTCCCATTACTGCCTTTCTTGGCTCCCATGCCAACAGCATCTCTGGCAATGGGTTTGTCTTCTTCCCCACCAGGGCCCCTCTTCTTCCTCGCCCTCTCCTCTTCCTCCCACCTTGGAATTCTTCTCCTTATCCTCCTAAGCGCCGCGGCAATCCCTGCAGCCTCTTCTCCATAGTCGTCAACTTCGTCGTCCAAAGGTACTAATCCAGCAGGACCCCTAAGCGCGGTACCATTGTTGTATTTCGCCCTTCGTCTCCTGGCCTCCTTCTCCAGCATTTCTTCTTCGGTTTCATCGATCCTGACGATCGGATGCTCCAAATCGACTTCGTCATCGCTCTTCGCAAACGGATCAGGCATATCCTTTATCCGTAACCAAGCACGCTTCAAAACCCCCTCGCGATATCGAGCCCGCCTTCCACGTCGATAGTGTGAATTGATCAGTTTGTGAGTTTGTCGCTCTACCCTTCGGCGGCGGTGTTCCTGGACAGCAAGTTGGTGCTGTGTCAACGGTCTAGGACGCTTCTCGCCGGGCTTCATATCGATTGTTGGCGGTAGGAGGCCAGAAAGCTTTAACAATTTGGGGCCCGCTAGGCCCTTAGATAACAGACCACGCGATGAGATGCTGCCGGGGCGTTTGGCACTGGCAAGGGTGTCAGGAGACATGCTGCGGGCGTCTGAGTCCGATAGTTGTCCATCGTCGTAGCGCCGTCCACGAGCTGAGAAGCGGCCGTAAGCTGGGTGTAATTTAATTGGAGTGTTAGAATCCATTGTCTTATGGATGATAACGAGAATCTTGGTTTTTGTGTATTTTTTGCGGGACAGTTGGGTGTATTTTGTGATGCAGGCAGAGAGAAACTGAAAGAGATGAAAGAGACTTACTTGAAGGAACGGGCGAGGATACAAAGTTGGCTCCAGGTTCAATGTCATATTCTAGATAATTCGTTAGCAGCATTCGGGCACTAGGGCTTTCAAAGCATTTACTTACTACTGGGACGTTTCGGTTTCTTTGCCGTTGAAGATTTCGTAGGGATAATGCCGGCTTCCAGCTCCGCCATTTTACCTGCAGGTTGTAAACGTTAGCTAATGCATCTACCCGCATGTCGCTGCTTAAGCATGGATCGTATTCGGGGCCGTGCATCGGAAGAGCAAGTAGAGTTGACGCAGTGGATTACATGAAAGGGCTGGCTTTGAGCTATGAACCGGCTACTTACGATATCTTTCTTCCTTCATTTCATTTCCAAATACCAACTCCTCTTTCGTATCCACGTTTTCAGTTTCCGCTTGCTCCTCTGTCAAATGTTCAAACTCAGGCAGGATGATAGGGAGGCCTTTAAATTTCTCGTCAATGTATGATGGGATGGCTTTGTCATCATCACTCTTCCCCTTGCTATTTTCCTTGTCTTTCTCTTTCTCCTCTTTGCCGCCATCTGATACCGAAGCCACACTTCCACGTCGACTGGCAGGTTCTTTCTGTGTATCCGGTAACACGCCCACACCGAATGGATTCTCAACAGCATCTTTAGCGGTAAATCCACTTTCGAGATACCACCACATCAGCCACAGGAATGCTTTCGCACGCGAGGCGCTGCTTAGCGTCCATCTCATCACCAAATCGAAAAAATCTCTAGGCTGGCCAAAATGCAACTCGGTAACCTTATGCGAATAGTTTGCGAGGACGAAAATAAGATTGATAGGGTTTGTTCGGGGTTGCAGGGGCACTTTGACGATTCCGTCGAGTGTGGTCGGTTCTCGGCGATCTTCGCAAGCGCCCTTAAGGATAGACTTCAAGCGAGGGGCGTCCTGAAGTTGCTTGTACGCGTTCGGGTCAACATAGGTCTGGAGGGCAGGAATAGCATGGTACGTTCGTAACTGGGCTCTCATTTCCGGGAAGACTAGTTGACATTTTGTTAGACAGAGCCCAGATCAGGGAGTCAAATTAGAACCTACAATTGAGCGTCGTGTTCATTCTGCCGATGTTAACTAGCAAACAAACCATTGCCATATTCGTGGCTTGCGGTCGGTCAGTCATCAATTTGTCGCGGAGAATCTTGCTGGTTTTGGAACTCCTGGCCATGGCATCGATGTAAACGTCGGCAAACGATTGGTTCTTCTCGCCGGTGTAACTGTTGGTAAAGACCTTGCTCTCATCCGTAAAGATCGCGTGCAACCAGTCGAATTGGATGTCTTTTCGCCACAATGGTTCCCCGTCGGCTTTTTTAAGGTGCTTGATCTTGGCTCCAGAGAAGGAAGTAGTGTAGTTTCGACGACCGGTACCTGGAGCGTCTTTAGTGGGGGTGTCCTTCTCCTGGTTCATATTAGATGACATTGATGCTTCGGCGCCCGTGGTAGTTCCAGCTGTGTCCGGGCGACCATTGTCATCGGCTCGAGGGGTAGCGACTGATGCTGACGGCGAACCAGCAGATGCTCCGGGTCGCGAACGAGAAGGCGAAGAGTCGATATCCATACTATCTTTCATCATGCTATCGTGGGAGCGTTTAGCGCTACGAGGCGATCCCTCATCGCCAGATCTATCGTCGTGGCCGTTTGTTTGAAAGCTATCACCGTTTGTCGTGGCGAATGACTGTGAAGGTGTCGCCTGGGAGTAGGCGACTGTGGATGGCGACGAAGCCATTGTTGGAGATGGATGTTATGGATATCTGGCTAATGATGTCGCGTCTATCAGGGCCGGGTGGATAAATACAAAGGTGGGACCAGGGCGGGATGTACGGTTTTCCGAAGTCTAGCAGCCGTGGTCTGGTGACATCAGATTTGGCCCACAGCTGCACAGAGGATATTCCGTCGCGGTACCGCGGTATGGCTGACAAGGGTCTGACGGGACGCTGCTGATGGTTGTTCTAATTCGAGGGATCAGATGTTCCGGATTGAGCACGGTGATAAGGTGTAGGTACTGATGATGATTGATGGCGATGTGGTGAAGACGTCGGAGGGTTGGAGGGTGGCGATGGGAGAAAAGGTGGCCGGATTTACGCTGCCGCATCGCAATTTCCAGGAACTGACGAAGGTTTGGAGATGCCGCCGAACGAACGAACCACGCGATTTTGCCGATGCCACCAAACAACGTCTCCAACACACAACGCGACTGCATTTCAACTCGGCTCCGGACATTGTACTTCTGGTCTCGATAGGTAGTAATGCGAGATCGTAGCTTCATATGGTCTTCGGATATCCAGATATTATCGCTTACGGTTACCAGCATAAGAGGATGCATGGGAGGGAAGCTGTCTGTAGACACAGAACCAATCAAGATCACTTTGGAAAACTCCGCATCCCAGCACTTGCAGTATTTGCAATACAATGAGGATTCAATATACAGGCTCCAGATATCGATCGAGAAATCTAACGTATAGCCAATAAACCTTTTGGTTTTGGATGGAGTATCTCAGCTATGTAATATTAAATATCGATCGGATGAAATGCATCAGCTCATCATCGTCCGGTTTCTTTTGGGCGACATGCAACACTCGGCTATTTTGTCTTTGATAGTTTGCAAATCATGACGATATATATGACTAACAGTTTCCGCAGATGTCTAGAGCGAATGCCTCTGCCTCCTTCTTACATTAAGGAGCCTCGATGTTTTTTTCGATGTTTTTATAAAACATGGTATTTGTATTTTCCTAGAGAGAGATATAAACCGAGAGAGCAATAGCTAAAGGGCCACGATTGACCGAGATCTACTACACCAGCTGAATGGTGGCATTCCTTCAGCCACAGTTACACAAGCAAACTGCATGGTGACATGTCTACCTATTACCAAAATCCCAGCTTGACCTTAGGCAAGTCTATTTGGTTCGGGGTGGTTCGGTCTTTGAGAATTCACTATTCTAAAAAGTAATACCGACTTGTTCTCCCGCCTGCAAAAGTCTGTAATCGGAAAAATATTTAGCCAAATTCCGCATTCAGACTTCGGCCTATAGGCCTATACTTCATGTCTTTGACAGATTTCGATCGCTGATATCTTGGTCGAAATAATAACAAAAGGAATAAGTTACTCGGGATCAAAATAATTATGAGGCCTCATGAGCTTGAGGAACACAGATATATACGGCAGGGAACTCTCGGGAGCGGAAGGAATGCGTATCATCACGGGGTCACACGAAGTGTCACCATGCATAGCTTAGCTAGCTAGTATCCCAAGAAAGATTGGGGTTTTGAGTTATCCAACAAAACCAAGGTTTCCGATTCCGACCCGCATTAAAAATGTAAATTGCGTCTATCCCTTCCGAATTTCGATTGCGAGGGGCTGGAAAACAGTGAGGGACGAGCATAGTAGAGTAGTATTAATATCCCGATGCAAGTCCTTTCTCCGCCAGCGCTACATTTATGGTTATCGCTCGGTGAATACGTCAATTCAAAATCCCAAAGCCTCGACGTTCAACACGGGGGACTGCATCCGCGCTAGTAATCCAGCGTGAGATCAGAATACAATGCCTGATAGCGAGAAAACAGAAAAGATACTCATATACATAGGCAAGTTTACAAGAGCCGTAATCTTTCTCCCTAGAGGATAGAGCTGCTTTATTCTGGCCATCTGAGCTAAAGATGTTAGTAGTTCGCCGCGAGCTTCGTTTAACCGACAATCCCATCCTCCACCACATATCCGAGCTCCTCTCCAAGAACCGCGCCCCATTTACCCATCTTCTGCCCGTATATGTCTTTCCGGCTCGCCAAATTGAAACCAGCGGTTTTTTATCTACAAGCTCCATCAGCCAAGACCCAAGCGGTAATTCAAAAACATCCACGAAAGTCGAATCACCGTATCCGCCAGCACGGAGTGTTGTGGGCCAGTTCCCCCGTTGTGGACCTCATCGCGCCAAATTTTGGGCTGAGTCGGTATGGGACTTCAAATCAAGCTTAGAGAGTATGGGAAACGGGTTGGTGATTAGAGTTGGTAGAATTGATGATATTCTTGAAGACATTCTCGACCATCTCAAGGTTAAGAAAGGAAATCCTTCTGGTGGCGTAAAGTGTGAGGTAGTCGGAGTATGGATTACAGCAGAGGAAGGCGTGGCAGAGAAAACAGACGAAAGAAACGTCTTCAGAGTTGCCGGGACGAAGGGTATAAATGTCAGGGTATGGAAAGATGAGAAGTTCTTGGTTGATGAGTACGTATAGCGAGCCCCAACAAAATAGTTCAGGTAATCAGTTTACTAATATGCATAATATGTGTGCAGTCGAGACCTCCCATATATGACGCCAAAAGCAATCCCAGATACTTTCTCCGAGTTCAAAAAGACTGTAGGCTCTTTACGGGATGCGCCACGAAAAGTTTTACCACAGCCAGAAATGCTGCCTCCTCTACCAACAAAAATCCCTCCGCAGCCAGATCCTTTCAAAGTGCCAAATACACTCGAAGGGTGGATATCGGGACTCTTAAAACCTCTAAAAGAGAACCCTGTGACTATGATCGCTCCTAAATTGCCACTCGGTGCAAAATCTCAACACTCCTACCACGGCGGCGAAGCATACGCCCTCGAGCATCTCGAAAACCTGATATCATCAGGCGCAATAGCCACTTCCAGAGACCCATGTTTAGTGCCTATGGGAGAAGACAGTAACATTAAACTAGCCGCTTGGCTAGCACTCGGTTGTATCACTGCCCGCCAGATCCATGAATACCTAGTCAACTTTGAGGAAGGAAAAACGGTACTAGGTCAATATACCAAAGGATATGCTCAAGGCGAAAGGAAAGGAAGCTCGAATATTCGGATGGAGTTGTTATGGCGAGATTATTTGAGACTGTGCACTCGTAAATACGGATGCAATCTCTTTAGACTAGAAGGCTTCAGAGGCGAACTCGATCGCCAGTGGAAACACGCGGACGACAACAATGTAAAGCAACAAATACAGATGTTTATCGAAGGAAACACTGGTAGTCCTCTGATAGACGCAACCCTCAGAGAAATGTACTTGACAGGGTATACATCCGGCCGAGGTCGCGATATTGTAGCCAGCTATTTTGCAAAACAACTCGGAATAGACTGGAGAATTGGGGCTGAGTGGTTTGAATACTGCTTAGTCGACTACGATGTCAGTGGATTTTGGGGCAATTGGCAGTATTGTGCTGGGGTTGGGAATGATCCGAACTGGGAAATTCCGCCTGCAAAACTGGGGGTGGTGCAACGAGAGTATATAAAACGGTGGATAGAAGACGATTCTCCCTGACCTGACCTATACCAGAGTGTATCCCAGTAGCGAGTGTGTGGTTCTATCCCGGTGCATTCTCTTCCCAAAAAGAATTCCTTCAAAACGTGAGAGCAAGCAGATACCTCGGCCTCGTAATAAACCGTTAGCCAGCAGTGCCCGACTGAAAGGAAGGGTTACTAATAGTCTTTGTGTGTAAATTGTGCGGTGGCCGGCTGCAAATCAATGTGTTGTTTATAGGGTAACTTCATTGAGAGAATTTGGATATGAGAACTAATGTGGTAATTTTTTTGTTGTTGGGAGCGTGCGTATGGCTGCTCTGTCAAAGGGTTTGAGTTCGATCGGGGAAACAGCTGTTAACTGCGTTTTCAGTCGGGTTTAAGTGCAGCGCAGCATCGCGGAGCAGCCTTGGTCTCGTTACAGCAGCCTTAAGTTCAAGGGAATGAAGGAGGAAGGAGGAGCGATGTCAAGTGTTGTGTTGTATGGTGTTTTGTCAGTCTCGACATAGAGTGATAGACTACGAGGTACACCCACCGGATTGTCACGAAGGCGATAGAAAAAAAAGATCTAGGAGCTTCCCAAGTTTGGAAAGGGCGAGCTGGCCACTGAGCGAGCTTAATGAATTTGAGAAACAAAGCAAGTCGAGCTCTCAATCACACACTGAACAATTCGAATCAAGCCGCAAAATTAGAGTGGAGTCGGATGAGAGAAAGGAAAAAGATAAACGGGAAACGAAGAGGATGCCGGGAGAAAAAAATCTGCTGCGTGCTCGGAATATTTACACCAGCGGTTGCATTTTGGAGAGTCGACTTTGTCTTGTCATGATCTGGTTGTGGGCAAAAGCTGTGCCCCCTGTACGTCAATGCGTAAGTACCTCCACCCTTGTCTGAGAGAGGTACATCTGTTTCCCACGCTAAACAATCCCAAAATTATTTTAAAGAGTAATTCCAATTTCGAGAGGTACTTCCTTCAACTCTTACAGGGGGCAAATCTTACCCATCTACCCATCATACCATAGTAGCCGGTTATATTATAATACTTAACATCTTAACATTAGTTGTACGTTGTCCATAACACCCGGCCCGCCCGGGGCTCAGGATTTCAGCATGTGGGTATTGACTGCGAGAAATTTTATCCATAGCGAACCCACAACACATGTGGCCACACATCGTGAGAAGGTCCGGTTCTGGTTGACAAGACAAAGCGAAGCGAAAAAACGCGAAAATTATCCGAATTATATCACCAGTGAATTTGACAGATAATTTTCGCGACAACACCTTGTCTCGTTGCGTAACCACTAAGTCTCGGCACTTTTCGCGTTGTTCCGTCAATAAGAAAACAAAAAAGAAAATAATAAACCAGAAAAAGCAAAAAGAGACGCCGAGCAGCGCGGGAAAAAGCAAAACGGGACAAGAAAAACGGAATAAGATGGCACACGGAGAGGATGGGACAAGATTGAGACTGACACTACGAGTCTGACACTACAAGTCTAACAGAGACTCAGCAGAGATCAGATCTTTATCTCAACCCAGCAAGATCGTGTTGTTACTGAATATATAGATGTATAGAACCTGACGCACTGCTTAGATTTTTGTAAAAAGATCTTAAATCTCCCTCCTGGCCTGGGAGGAATTTAGTTCAGTATATAGTTATACTTAAACTTTATCATTATAATACACATATACTTTGGTTCTATACTCTTAATTTCTATCCTTTTTCCAAATTAACTAGACTCCCAAGCTCTGAAGCTCAGATGAACTAGTATCAAGGAGTCTGAGCTCACCGATATAGCTACAATCTGCATCTCATTTTTAGACATGGAGAAGTCAAACAGTAACAGCACCAGCCAATTAACCCGACTTCGGGTAGCTGATGAGTGTCTAGCTGGTAAACACAGTCTATCCTCTACAGCGGCTAGCAAGTTTCCCTTCTCGTCCGCTTGTCAATCCTCTCACAGCAACGACCCCTCGTCCCTTGCGGCTAGCCGAAAGAGAGTTCCTAGCGGTTCAGTCTTGGGGGAGCCCGATTATATTTCCGGAGATGGCAATCCAGCTCAGCCTGAACTGCAAAGACAAAGCCGCCAGCGCCTTCTCTCCAGCGCCTCCTCCATCCAACCCACAGCCAATCTCCTGGGTGGTTCCCAACTAGTCACCAAAGCGAGAGAATCTATCGACGACGATCTCTATTATTACCATCCACAATATACTCCTTATACCTCGATCACACAGACATGCCCGATCATTGCATCCACCCAAAGCTTTCTTCAAAGATACCCCGACCGTATCGAAATTTTGGATACCCCCTCTAATGTTTCTAGCGTGGATTGCGGCATTGACATGGGATACAGTTCCTGGGATACTTTGGATTTCGCTTATATCGGTGCATGGAGCAACTGATAGAACACTTGTTCCCAGCATGTGTTGCGACCAAAAAGTCGCATATCAACGGCGTTTCGTTGCCCTTGTCTTATTGTTTGGAAGCAGATACACCCTTATCATTTTTACCTAATTGTTCAGTTGTATTTCTGCTTATTGGTTTTGACTTTTTCATTTCATTTAGCACGCACGTTTGGCAGTTAGTCCTCCGCTCGATCCACTAGCATTAATGCATTCCGTGTTTTCATTCCCTCGCATGATCACACGTTCATACAATCGGCAGCTATCATATCTTGTCAGTCCGTATAATCTTGTAGTAGGAAGAATTCCCAAAGACAAATCAAACACACTATTCCTCACGAGAGATAGACTGTGAGCACCCTGTGCCGCAAAAGTCTTGACACGTATCAATTTTGTACCCAGCTAGACTGCTGTAGAAGATCGAGCAGGTTTGTTTGATTTGACTTATTAACTTATTTTAGAGAAGACTAAACTTTCTTGATAAAAATTTTTTTTAAGAAAAATTGAATAAAGAAAAAAAGTTTTGATTGTTGAAACGAGAATCGAAGTGCTCGATCTGTTCAGTTTCAGTCGGGGTTTAAGTGTCTCGTAATATACGACGCTTCAGCAAATGTAGCGGAGCGGAGCTGCCTCTCGTTGCTAATAACACAGATTGTTGTAAAAAAAAGTGTGTTGCGGGTGCCGAGGCTGCCCCTGCAAATGCCAGCCAATCATCTCCTTTCGCCAAATTTTCTTCGTCTTGTGAGTTCAGTCAAGCTCTCTCTCGACAACATTCGTTCGCAATCACATCTGCCTCTTGTTCTCGTTCCAATGCAATTATCCCGGATTAATTACTGTAGAAACTATACCTTCACCCGCAAAATACCTCGTTGATACATTTCATCGAAATATTCTTACTCTGTTCCTCTGAATACCGAACTACCTACACCGATCTCGTCGACAGTCACCCCAGCTACCCCAGCTACCCCAGACTCTCCACGATGTCTCGACCAGAAGATAATCTGTATACCTCTTTCTGAATTCAAAACCGCAATGTATCACATTGAATTCTAATTAGCTCAATAGTCCCCCAGATCTCTTCTACAATGACACCGAATCTCGAAAATACACCACCTCGTCTCGTATCCAAAACATCCAAGCCAGCATGACCAACCGTGCCCTCGAACTGCTGGGCCTCCAAACCCCCTCCTTAATCTTGGATATCGGCTGCGGCTCTGGCCTTTCCGGCGAAATCCTCTCAGAGGCAGACCCACCGCATACGTGGATAGGAATGGACATTTCGCCGTCCATGCTCGGTGTCGCGTTGGATCGGGAAGTCGACGGAGATCTCCTGTTAGGTGATATGGGGCAGGGATTACCGTTTAGAGCTGGTAGTTTCGATGCTGCTATCAGTATATCAGCTATTCAGTGGCTGTGTAACGAAGACGAGAAGGGTGTGGATCCTAAGACCCGGTTATCACGGTTTTTTGACAGCTTATACGCATGCCTAAAGAGAGATGGAAAGGCTGTTTGCCAGTTTTACCCAAGGGATGATAAGCAACGAGATATGATCTGCTCTGCGGCTATAAAGGCTGGTTTTGGGGCCGGCTTACTGGAAGATGACCCAGAAACAAAGAATAAGAAGCTATATTTGGTGCTGACCGTGGGCGGGGAGGGAAATAAAGATATCACGGGTGTCGTGAAGAATATGGATGGCGTTGACGTGTACGATAACAGAAAGAAGCTACTGTCTAAAGCGAAGGGCGAGGCCAAACAGGGTACAAAGGCGTGGATCATGAAAAAGAAGGAACAGGACCGACGGAAAGGAAAGATTGTAAAATCAGACTCCAAGTACACGGGCAGGAAAAGAAATATAAAGTTTTAGCTGCTCCGCGCGGATATAATATATTACGCGGACGGGGTTGTTACGATGGAGTTACGGCTGGCAAGCTCTCATCACTGTACACTAGTATACCAACGGAATTTATGAATGAAGGAAATCGCTTTTGATTTGATAGCTTATATTTATTTATACTAAGCTTATATCTGTAATCGAAGCATAAGTCTAGTGCCGAGACTGGCGAATGTCACTCATTCATGTATTCAACTTTCGAGTCGTGACGGGTAGTTGAATCCGCGTCGTCACTGACGTCGACGCCGTACTCGCTCACCACCAGCGTAGCTTTATCCCCTGTGAATCGCTATAGAAAGCTCACCAGTTGGTTACAGGCATATTTGGGATGGACCCTAAGAAACTCAGTGATTTTCTAGGATAGCTATATAGTATCTGAATAGGTATACAGATTAAAACAATGGGGGGAATTGGAATTTGTTTGATAAGATGAACCATATATAAGGATAATTATCTTTTTCTTACATAACCAAAACCGGAGCCACCTGAAGAATTCCTCAGATTGCACATCTCGACAAAAATAAAATCTCGCGGTTTCTGTTGGAGATACTCAGAACCTTGATGATACAATTGATTTACAATGCATCTTCCCGATCGTAAACCGCGGTTTCTCCTATTCAGTTCCTGAAAATCGTCAGCAATGGTAGGTTTTTCCCCCAGTAAATTGAGCTAGCTGGCTTAGAACACTGAAATCTATCATTACTTATCGATTGAATAGGTCCAAAGTTCCAGATGGTCATTTCCCTCCTCCGCATGTAGAGGAGTTAAGCGGTAAGGAATATTAATGCAGGTATCTAACAGGCTCAAGTACGCTGTTGATGAACTTCAGTCCACGCTGCTTCACATACACCTATCATAAAGGGTTATGTAGAGTTAAGTATTAATTTTACAGTTCAAATCTCGTAAATTATTTAAGCGGTATTTGCCGGCGGAGATATTTTTCGGGTGATTGTCACTTCATTCGACACTTTGCATCAGTAAATTATCCTACTAGCTACTTTGCTAATCAGAAGAAGAAAATTCTTGATCTTCGCTCCAGCTAGTGCTGCCGGAGTTTTGCGATTTGGCAGCAAGATTGATATTTCTCTCATCAAAAAATCCGCAATAACTTGCAAGTTTGATGCCAGCACTGAGCCAATCGAGACTTTGGTCAAGTGGATCTCCGACCGCGAAAAATCACGTCAGAGCTTGAGATATCGTCGCTCGCTTCCAGCCACAGATCCCGAGTTCGACAATGCCTATGCACCCTCGTCACCTGCATATGCATAAATATAGCGGGGCGTGCGTATTTAAATATTTCAACCACACTACTTTCGAAGCCTTCACCTTGCATCCTGAAATCTCAATGGTTGATGTAGCCGGTATCTTTTTCCAGAGGCAAACTGCGTCTTAGCCTTTGTTATCCTTGGATCCAACAACGCTAACCCCGCCACGGACTAAAGAAACAAAAGTGGGGGGAGGAAATGCGCGTCTGCGATACTTCCCATTGCATTAATGGCCATTCCACTTGCGGAGTTCTTAGGTGATCGTTGACCAACAATTCAACACCGAAAATAACACGCTTGGGTGTTCCGCAGAATTCTAGAATGCAGAACTGGTATCGGAATCTCTATTCCCATTGCCACCCTTAGTATTCAGAATTTCGCCAAAGATATATTCAACGTCTCTCGGCTTCCCCAGAGTTTGTGTCATTAACAAAGTTATAGAATAATGCTACAGTGGAATTTTGGCGGGTTCTTCCAGAATTGGATGGTATTCAAGACCGAGTCTCCTAAGCTCAATTGACTGCACCACAATTCCGGGTCGAAAGTCTGCCAGCAGTGACAATATAATAAAGTTCCCAGCCGTGGCCCGAATATTAAAAGTTGACCGTTCTGGAAGCTAACATGTTTCGGGTAAACGACTGTACGGAACCACGGCAAAGAATGGATCGACGCCAAGCATATCCTCAGGTACAAGCGAGGAAATTACAGCCTCCCTGAATTCACCTACGATTGACTCCGATTGCTCTTGAATGCCGCGATGGCTCCTCTAGGCACACAGCTAATTTTTGAAGCTTTTGTTGGATAGCCGTCCTTAAGAATTTCAGGGCATCTCTACATCGAGAGTACACGAATTTCACGGCATGAGTGGGCGCCACGGGAGGCCAGAAATGACACCCCAGGTGGAGGTAGGCAGCAACGTATACAATGCCAATGTGATCTGAAGATATCCAGATTCCTATTTTTAATTAGATCAATCGCCGTCGGTAAAGACATGGTCGGAGGCTCTGGTATATAAATACTCGAGGGTTGTGGCAAGTAAAATCGGATGAAGTTCGTTCAGAATGGGTCTGAGCACTCGCTACTAGCTGTCAAAGCAAGGTTTCATATGATATCATGTGGGTCTCCCATAACGAGTTAGTATTATATAAAGCGCTAGTAGTCCGTCCCCTTTACATTCGCATCTATGACGGATATAATCATGCCGCTGCCTCAGTTACAGATCACTGCGGTCCCGCCGGTATATTACAAGCGTACTCGAAATGGCACAACAATGTTTGCAGATTTCGGGGCCGATGCCTACGGTAACCTTCAGATCAAAATTCCGCCACCGGTCCGCTCCGCAACTCTCACGGTTCATCTCGGGGAGAAGTTGGATGCGACGGGAGCAATCGACCGTAGACCTTATGGAAGCGTAAATTATCGACAACTGTCGCTGGTAACGCGACCCAATCAAACGGTCTATCAGCTCGACATCCCCCCAAAACCTCGGCACAGCAACTCGCAGGCGGTACATATGCCGCCAAAAATAGGCGAGGTCACAGTGTTCCGCTACGCCGAAATCGACAACGCCCCAGCCAGCCTAAATGCGGAGGCTCTGCACCAACTCTGGGTGCATACGGCCTTCGACGACAGCAGTAGCGTGTTCCAAAGTTCAAATGATACCCTTAATGCCGTCTGGAGGTTGTGTAAACATACCATAAAAGCGACCACAGCGTTTGGCGTATATATAGACGGCGAACGCGAGCGTGTTCCCTACGAGGCAGATGCATACATCAACCAGCTTTCACACCTAGCATGCGATGCCAATCCTGAGGTCGCCCGGTACACGCTCGAATACCTCCTCAAACATCCAACCTGGCCGACGGAGTGGAGTCTGCACATGCCAATGATCGCTGCCTTCGACTACATGTTCACAGGGGATATATCCCTGGCGAGTAGAAACTATGAAGCGCTGAAAAAGAAGCTGCTGATGGGAAAGGCCCGTGGAGACGGTTTACTCCGCGCGCTGGGGATCGTAGATTGGCCGATTGGGGAACGAGACGGGTTCAACGGCGGCGATGGGCAGAACCAGGCCGGTCCAGAGATTAACACAGTCGTCAACGCATTTTACTACCACGCGCTTGGCGAAATGGCCACTATAGCCCAAGCGATTGGACGAAAGGATGATGCCAGCCTATTCAAGTCAAGAGCGAAGGCGGTTTACAATGCTTTCAACGCCGTTTTCTTTGATAAGAAAAGGGGTATCTACATCGATGGCGAGGGGTCGAGCCACGCTTCGTTACACGCAAACATGTACCCTCTAGCTTTCGACCTCGTACCAAGGGGGTACCGAAGCCAAGTTGCCGATTTCGTGCAGTCCCGAGGCATGGCCTGCAGCGTCTACGGTGCCCAATACTTATTGGAGGCGCTGTTCAAATCTGGTAGAGACGAATATGCAATGCAATTGATGATATCGCATAGCGACCGAAGTTGGTGGCACATGATCCAGGTCGGCTCAACGATGACACTCGAGGCTTGGGATGTTAAATACAAGCCCAATTTGACCTGGAACCACGCATGGGGAGCCGCCCCCGCAAATATTATCTCACGATACGTGCTGGGTGTGCGCCCTTTGAAACCAGGATTCGAAAAGATCCTTATCGCGCCACAGCCCGGTGGTTTGGCAAAGACTTCCGGTACGGTCCCGACATTGAAGGGACCTGTTTTTGTAAATCACCAAATCGACGCTTTGGAGGTCGAAATCCCTGAAGGAACAACGGCCCGTGTGCTGATCCCTTACAAGTCGGTGGCCCCGGGAAATTTCCCTCCACAGATTCTCATCAATGGCATGGAAGAGACTGTGACGTGGGATGATGGCAGGATTGTCATAGATGAAGTCGGACCGGGGAAGTCCAGGTTTGATTTTGGACCATCAAACCGCCTGCGCAAGATATAATTGAACCGGCTTCAAAGTGGAGAATTACCGCTTACCCCGATAGCCAGAGCTGATGCATGCATGATAGGTTCCCGGAGTCAAAGCCTAAAGGACTCGACTCGACTGAATGAAGCGCTATTTAAGAAGAAGAAGTCCTGAATGTGTGTTTTCTCTAGTAGTATACAGACGGGTGATTGGCTGATCCGGGCTGGCACCCGGTTGTTGGGATATCAATCGTCGTTTCAAATACCCGGTCTTTTGGAATCCGGCGGCGGTGTTTTGTGTTTGTTTGTTGTATATTAATTAGGTCGGAATTCAAAAGAGCAAAAGTGGCAGTCTCGGCACCGCTGATCTGCGAGACTTCTGCAGATCTAATCAGTCTCGATGGTCTTTCTTGTGTTGCTAGTTCTAATTGCAACAGCAGTCCTTCGTATACAACGCCATCATGGCATTCCATGTCCCGCACTCTGTACCGGAAATTTTCAAGGCTCATTGATACTACTACTCAGAGCTCCAACCGAGCCGCGTAACTTTCGACGAAGGCAAATCTTCTTTGGCCTAGCCTTTCGAAGGTTCACCACCAAAATACCGGGATCATAGTTTACAATTCAGACCAAAAGTGGAAGGTAAGTAGGTCTTCGATGGCGGTAGCTTTAATGTGAGTTATTTACGCAGCTGAAAATCCACGCTAGATCCGAGGGTAGCTACGAATGAAGTGACTGAATACATCAACGACCCCATTGAAAACTTTGCAACCCCACATAGTTCTGGCGTCGAATGCGACATTCCTACATGGTGACAATGCACCTTTGCAAATCAATGTGATACGGCTGTCTCGCCTCTTTTTCTTTCTTTCTTTCGGGGTTACGCAGGCTAGCTGTCATCCTAACACATGGGGAGGTGTCGAATTCGGGGTTTCCAAACCCACCACAAGACGGTCACGATGTTGCCAGCCACCGCGTTCCTGAGCAATCAAGTACAAAAGAATCGCCCGTGCTCGAAGCTATCGTTCGCTCATTTTAATTAGTCGGCATTAGTTAATCAACTCTGCAGAACAAAATCTTCCTCATGCAGGTGCGGGCCGGGGCCCCCGCTCTATGCAACGAGGGAGATCTCGGTTGCGATTGAGATCGAGCCAAACAAAATGCCCGAGATCCGTCCAATCGTGTTCTCCAATTCAGAAGGTCAGGTATGCGGCATGCATTCAGCTCATCAGATTGCGTCTAAGCTCCGAGGAAAATATCTCGATGAATCCCCCCACCACTATGGCTTGGAATGAGAAGCTGCAGAGCTGCCTTTGACGCGGTTTGTTGGGGCTCCGGACAAAAAATTTAAAATAAAATGAAATGAAAAAAAAAAAAAGAATATCTGGATGAGGCGATTTTGGATCTTTAGTTTTCAAGCCCTTGAGACTATTTAGGACGGTTTCATGAAGTTTCCGCGACCATTACACATACTCAAGGATCTCTCCTTGTTCACCGCCCCTAGCTATGGACTTTGGTACCTATGCCTATCCAGCTACTAAACAGGACGCTATAGCTAAAGGGGTCTAGGTCGCCCTCATGCAATCCCCTGACCTTCGATGTATCAATTGCAGCTATACAGAGTTTATCCCCGACAAATTCTGATTGTCGCATTCGCAGAGCGATGCCAGCAATTCACGAGCAAATCCACAGAATAGAAGGTGGATTCGACGCTACCTTGAACCGACCCTCTGATGCAACTGCGAAAATGTGTGCAGGGGTCCTTGATAGGTGTTCTATAAGCGAGCCCACATTACATTTCGCAATGCAAGGCCCCGTGAAAGGGTGCAGCTCGCTGATTTTTCGAAATAACTTGCAGGTCTGACGGGATGCCGTCACATCGGGGAATTCAGGTTGCGCCTACATCATCAGGTCTAAAATACAACTAAACGAGAAATGGAACCAAGATGTCCCTATTATGGTCCTGACCCCTCAAACAAAACAAAAACCCCCCACCGTGTCGTAACCGCACCCAAAACTTTTATCTGATGGGACCATTTGGCCCTGACATGTCGACTCTGCGACATCCTGCGGCCCCCGCCGCATGCTACGCAACATCCTGGTTACTTTTTGCAACGGAAATTCCCATTCTGTTAAATATGGGAGCCCGGATAGTGCATATGCAAACCTCAGACCATGGCTTAACGTCACACAGGTTCAGTCACACCCGAGAGAGGCTGGGATATAAAATACCGCCACCCTCCCACAGTGATTGATTACAGAGCCGATGAATTAAACAGCCACTGCACCTTTGGGTTCGAAATCATAGTTCCTGATATTCCTTGTTCTTTTTACCGATCCCAAGCTACACCGATATGGAGCATATATACCAGATCGTCGATTGCAATACCAAGGCTCCGGCACTGAGTTGCGAGAAGTCGAAGTTGATTTCTATGCAACATGAGCTAGACAGATTTGCTTTCACGGCGTCAAAATCGGGCGAGAACCTGGCAGCTGTGATGGACAGATTGTGTGTCTCCCCGATCTACGTCAGCCCACAGTATCTTCAATATATACAAAGTGTAAGCAAGAACCTATACACCGCCATCACGGACATCGTGTCGAGATGGTGGGACAGTCCCGAACTTTCGAGCTTCATACCGCTTCACCCCAAGTTTGAGGATCTTCTCAGGCGTCTCGATCGTGAAGGGGTCGCGTGGCGGAGCGGGAGCTGGCGTCCCGATTTTCTTGTTGAAGAAAATACCGATGCGGCATACCCTAGAATAAAAATATGCGAAATCAACGCGAGATTCGGTTTCAATGGGTTTTTTTGCAACCTTGGCGCTGCCAATGAGTTCTATCGCAATGAGGGTTCCCCATTCCAACCATCTATCTCGCAGGTAAGAGCCGATATTGTCGTAAAACTCGGAATCATTAGATGTTGACTTTATTTGGGGGTGGACTAGTTCGAAGATGTATTCGGGCATGTGTTCGATACAACAAAACCACTGCATGTCATAAAGGGAAGGGAGTTCGGATATGACATACACCACCTTCGCCATGCAGTCTCTACCGAGTTAATATTTGCTGAGGTTGGCCAATTGAGGATAATTCGCACCAATGCCGGAAACCGCCTTGTGCAAACCATCGACGGTGCAGGAGAAGTTGAGGTTTCCCAGATTGTTCTTGAGCTGCACCAAGACGAGCTACTCTCGTTACCAGATGACCTGCTCTGGGAGATCTCGACCAGAGTTCGGATAAATGATATGCGCACTGTCATGCTAGTGCATGACAAGAGAATGCTCGGTATCCTTCGCTGTCAACTCGTAGACCTCGTCAGTCGGGGCGTCCTCTCCATCCAAGCGGCTGCTCTTCTCGAAAACTCAATCGCGGAGACCTGCCTCCCGGATACCCCTGAATATCAAGCAGCTCTAGGAAGCGACAGGAACCAAAATTGGTTATTCAAGCCGGCGGGCAGCGGGAAAGGCGCGGGGATTATATTTCGCCACGATGTCTCAGAGAAGGAATGGAAGAATCACCTCTTGACAAATAAGAACCCACATGTCCTCCAGAGGGCGGTAGACCACAAGGTTCTGAACCTTGTGATGCCCGTTGAAGGTTCAATGGAGAAGGTTCCGTGGAGTATTGTTGGAACATTTTTCATTGTTGATGGCTATTTCAACGGTTTTGGTCCCTGGAGGTCGTCAGCGCAAAATATATGTGCGCTATCGAGAGGCGGTAGCTGGATGATGGGGGTCTGCGACAGAGCTTGTCTTCCATTCCCGATGCACCCCAAAGCTAGCGAAGCCCGCCGTCCGTCGAGAGCTATCTCTGAACACAGCACAGAAACAGCAACGTTCCCACCAAAGATCATCGAAGCTTATTCTTCGTCTTGCGGAGCTTCCGCCGCACACGTTCACGAAGTACATCGCTCGCTAGAAGAGCACGGAGTGGCACTCGTGCGGCTCAACTTCGCCGATCCGTCATCGGACTACCTAGTCTCCTTGGTCAAAGACGGTATGCATCCGATGCACGGCCACGGCTTGCCGTTGGATCACTCGCGAAAGAAGGGCTGGCTGTGGGACGTCAAACCGATACACGGCAAAGTCCACAGCGCCGGCGACCCTCTCGCTAGAAGTGAGACAATGCACGTCTTCCCTTGGCATACCGACTGCTCGTTCGAAGCTGAGCCCCCCCGCCACTTTGCGCTGCACGTCCTCTCCGCGGATAGATGCGGAGGCGGTTCTTTATCCCTCGTCAGGGCCAGCGATATCGTGCAGGAGCTTTGCGAGGAAACTATCAGCAGGCTCAGCATGCCGGAGTTTCTGTTCACGGTGCCGGACGAGTTCGACAAAGGTGTTTCTCAGACTCTGGTCGGAGCTCTACTAGATATGAGCTACGGCGAACCTAAGCTTCGATTCCGCCGCGACATCATCAGTCCTCTGACGGAAGAAGCAGAGTCGGCGTTGCAGGAGCTGGACAAGGTCCTAGACGGGTGTCAGTCGTCATCGGGGAGATCTTTGAGAAAAGTCATGAGGGCGGAGGATTTGCCTGACGGAATGGTGATCGTGGTGGATAACGCCAAATGGCTGCACGCCCGCAGTCAAGTCAACGACCCGAACAGACATCTCCGCCGCGTAAGATGGAACGCGCAGTCGTTCCCTCTAGTAACTTAAAAAAAAAAAAAAGACACCCGCCGTAACTAAAGTACAATAATTCTCGTATGTCGTATTTTATGATCATGCGCGCGTGCACGTTGTATTGTATGTATTATTATTATTTATAATAAAACAAACTCTAAAAAGTCATATATCTTGATACATTTAATTACCTGTAATAGTTTTATGAAATGGTTTAGGGTTAACTAGCCATCAAGATCGACCGATATCCGCCCCCTCCCACCTTGTCGTCCCATCAAAAAAAGTTTGGCTCCGTGCTCCGGCTCCCGACCCTCGGCCGTGGCACAAAATCTTTCAAGAAAAACCAACTGCCGCGGGTGTTTTTTGTATATATTTTGGATAACCCGCGCTAATATGCATCGGGTAATCAATATCGCCCCCCTCCGCTTCTAAACTCCTTTGCCTATCTCCGGTGCTCAACCAAAAAATCTCGGCTGTGACTAAGGCCTTAGTCACGCGGTCCGCTGCCAGTTCCGACTGCGAGAGAGTGTGAGAAGGCTGTCTTGGGGCTGGCAAAAAAGCTGGCAAATCTAAAAAGCTGGGGGGGAAGAGGCCGGAGGCTGAATAAGCTGCGTCGGCTAGAACGCCCCATACAAACAAGTCACGAAATACCGCCCAATGCCCCTCCTCGGAGGGCGCCCAAGTTCTCTCCTTCTAGGGAAAACTTTGTAAAAGAAAAAAACGCAATAAAAAAAATATATTTTAGGTTGGAAGATAATTGATAACTATTTGAATAATTTCTTTAAAAAAAAAAAAAATTTAAATTAAATAAAGAGTTGAGAAGGAAGAAAACACCGCGGAGAAACGCCCTTTGTATTTTCAAAAAAAATCTATGCTGCGCACACACGTCACACATTCAATATGTTTTCCGGCGCAGCAGGACACCCGTGCCTGTCCTCTGGTCTTTGCACTTCAGTCAAGGCAGACAGAAAGTGTGGACACTCAGTCAATAAGTACTCAAAGAAAACGGAGAAAGGAACGATCGTAAGAATCGAATAGAAAAGAAATAGTAAATAGTAGTAAAACAACCTCCCTATACTAAATAATATAATAGAAACAAATTTTAAATCCTGTAATAGAAAGCCAAAAAAAAAAAGGCCAAATACGGTGACTATGGTATAATTTTAAGAAAGGAAGGAAGAACACCGGTGTATGACAAATAATTTGTATACAGCCAACAACTAAGGACGATTTAAAAAAGAAACCGCTAACTCCTGACGCTCAATGCACCGAATTTAATGTAATAAAAGAAACAATATAGAAGGAAGAAAAAATAGCGAACGTGATAGGAAAGCATCAACAAGAGAAGAATCTTGCGAGGAGTGGCGTTTTCATTTCAGGGTATTTATGTGAAAGATTTTGGTATCTGGGACTTTTTTCTGCTGGTTCGGGCTCGGATTATCTTTTTATTCGTCGAGTCTTACTCTCTTGACTCCTGCCACGGGCTCTATCGGTGCCTTATCGTGAAGTGCCGAGATTGGGGGAAGCTCTGGCTTGAGCGACATCCGAGCTGAAGCCGGCCTGCTGGAGATGTGTAGGTTTTCAATGTTCAGGCCGGCGGGTGGATCCGGAAGAGCTTCCCCTTCACCGAGGTGATCGAGTAATCGTCGCTGAAGGTGCATGATGTACTGTCGGAGGGCGGTGTTCTCGGTCTCTAGGGCACCGTTTCGCTCCTCAACGGCTTCGTAGTCCCGGACTTTGGACTCGAGGGACTTGATGTATTCCTCCTTTCGGGCACGGAATGCTCTCTACAAAAAAAAAAAATATTATGTCAGCGACCGTCGAAGGATTTAATTAGGTAGAGTTTGTTCGCGAAAAAAAAGAAAGAAAGAAAGAAAGAAAAGAAAAAAGCTGCTTACCTGAGCATTGCGGTTCTGGGCGGCTCTCTTGGAGGTATTCAACTCTCTCTTCTGTCGCGAGTCGGCCTTGCTGGAATCCTCGCCACCACTTCCAGGGCTGAGGCTCGAGCTCGGTCGGATGTCATTCCTCTGAAGAACTGTCGGAGAAGAACTTGGAGGTTGCTGAGATGACATCGGGGTGGGCTGCTGCATGGGTTCCTCTCCCGAGATGGCAGAGAGAAGCTGCTTTCTCAAAAGCTCGGTATCCTTGCCGAGATGAGGATCGATGCCCCAGTCCCGCACAGGCTGGGACGATGCAGGCGGCTCGGGTTCCATGGGGATGGACTTTCTTGTGGGCTGCTCAGCCGAGGATGAAGGAGTATGTTGTTGTTGTTGATGGTGTTGTTGATGGTGTTGTTGTTGTTGATGGTGATGGCTGTGATGATGGGAAGGAGAGGCAGAAGAAGAAGAGTGGTGGTGGTGTTGTTGTTGTTGTTGTGGGCGATGGTGGTCCTGGAAGCGTGCAAAGCTCGGAATGTTAGTCGCGGAACTAACACGAGGAGCCTCCTCGACAGGAAGAAGAAGAAGTTTGAGAAAATTATGAGGTACCTGAGTAGAGGTAAGAGCAGGGAGGGTCCGGTGTCCGTTCGCCATTGACACGACTTCCGTCATTTTGTCTGGATGTCTTTGGTGTGTATCTGTGCGTGGAGGATCTTGGATGGTGGTGATAGTATAATGATGTGATGCTATAACCCGGAAGCCAGCTTGATGATTTTATAAGAAAAAGATATTGAGAGAAAGAAGAGACAGAAATAGAGAAGCTGCTATTTGGCAGGGGACGCGAAAGCCGCTTAGCAAATTATATAATCCTGGGGAAGGTATATCTCAAATAGACGGGCGTCCGATGGGTAGCCTGGGCTTGGGGGGTGGGGGCAGCCTCTTAATGATGATGTGATTTATCGGCCTCGCCTGTTAAACGGGCAGGAAAAAGGTAAAATAAAATAAAATAAAATAAAAGTTGGAGAAGTAGTGCACTATAGTAGGGCTATAGATATAAATAGAAGAGAGAGGGAGAGGGCGAGAGAGAAGAAAAAGGAAAGAAAGGAAGGAAGGTATGGAGAATGCGAAGTGCGAGATTCTCTGCTTAGGAAACCGCCTTTCTAGGGATCTGGCAGGGGGGTTTCTTTCTAATTCTCGATGCCTGATCTGATCTGATTCTGGATCTGGACCCGGACTGACTAAAAAGGATTCGAGAAGCTATCGACCAAATAGTCTGGTCTGGTATGGTATGGGATAGGATGGGATGCTATGATATGATGTGTTAAGTGTGTAATTGTGTAATTGTGTGTGTATGCAGTCCGGCCGAGGTTAGGATGGGCTGCTCCTGCTGCTGCTTGCTTCTATCTTTATTTGAGAAGCGACCGGGCGAGGGTCTTAAATATGTCAACGTAAGATTCGGACGCCAAAATCGGTCTGGTTCAGGCAGAGTAGACACAAGGCAGGCCAAAAGGTTAAGTAAGGCAGGGCAGATAATGCACAGCTAAGCAGGCAAGCTTGTCGTCCGTGAATGTGTAAGCTGTGCCCGGAGCTCGGATTGTTTAAGTAATCCGAATGGGTCCTGGTCGGATATATGTAATAGCGAGAGGCTTAGACTTCCTTTTTCCCTCTGGGCTGGCCGGCGGTAGGATTTATTTAAGCAAAAAAAAAAAAAAAGAGAGGGAACTCAAAAACTAAAACTTGTGAGTGCGTGGGAAGAGCCGGCCGAATAATAATAATAAGAAAGAATACTAGTTCGTTCTTAGTTTGGATTATGTAGCTTGGACAAATAGTCTGCCCGAGCTTGAGACCTTCGACGGAGTGACTTTGCTGTCGCTTTTTTGTTTCTTATATTTATTCTCCGTGGCCTGGCAGTTGTTTTTTGGGCTCTTGATCGCGCTCTCTTTCTCTTTCTCTTTCGCTCAGAAAGAATATCCGATTCTTTCCAATAATATGATACGATGATTATCTGGGGAGAATATCAGATGTGTAAGCTTGGGGGCACCATCCGCGTATTCCGTTTAATTTTGTTTAATCTTTGCCCTAAACCGATCACAAAGACAAGACACAAAGACACGGGACCACAAGGGCATGGCAAATGGCAATAATAATAAAACAGAACAGAAACGAGAGAGAGAGAGGGAGAGAGAAGGAGAAAAAAAGGGATATGCCGAAATCAAAAGATTTCAAAAAGCACAAGCAACCTCGAAATCCAAAATCCAATTTCGATTCTCGGTTCTGGGAAACCGATGATGCTTGGATCGACCCACACTCCTCTCCGGACAGATTAGTTTCCAAAATGGAGACTAAGACCAAAACTTTCGTCCTGTCGGATGGTTCAAGTGCCGATGTGAAAAGAAAGCGGAAGGTCTGAGGAACGCGCGGGAGTATGTAATCAAGACAGCCCGCCGGTCAGAAGATCCGATACCTGAAACCGTAATACAGACAGAAACTGTCCAACCATTCTCTGAAGAATTGCGAAAGGGAAAGTAATATCACAGATCGGTATGTGATCTTGACGTGATGGCAATCCCACGCTCTCTCTCTCTCACACACAACCCCGAGTAAAGGAAAACCCTAGAGGATAGGGCTGATTGGTGCCTGGTCGGGACAACGGAACATATGCAGGTTCAAAACTGGTGCAGGGGAAAGAAAAGAAAGAAAAGAGTGAAAGAAAGAGTGATGTTTGATGAGTAAATATCAAAATGGCACTCAATCGGTTGCAGGCAGTCCGATTCTTTCTTCCCCGTCTTTCCTTTCGGGCTTTCCAGATGCAGGTGAGATGGGGAATAAATGGTATGTAGAACGAGGGCAGTTGTTACACGAGAGGAGAACCAGAAGCAGAGGACGAAAAGAAAACGTCAAAGCGGGCACGTATTCATACATACTCTGATAAAGAAAAAATGATGATTTTCTGATCGATGGTTTGAAAAAATGTATACTGTCTTTTACAATCCTGTCGAGATCAGAAATCTGCCTGCGTGCACTTGTTCGCCGTTATATAAAATTGGAAAGGCACTCGGCTTTGGGGCCAGAAGAAGCAGGGGTAGGTTGGCGGCGATGATTGAACGTCTTGCTGAGTAATAGACTTTGTCTCTCTCTCTCTCTCCAGAAGAACTTCGAGTGGATGTTTCAACCTCCTCGCAAAAGTTGGTGCCGACCGACCGACCGACCGGAGAGAGAGATATATCTATACTCGTACCTCGTTCGCTCTTTGCCTTTAACCCCCCCCTTCTCTCTCTTATTGCTGCTTCCACTTTCTCCATCCATGGACTGACTGGCTGACCGGCTGGCTGGCCAGCTGGATCCACGCATCTGGGCAAGAGTTCTGCCCAACCGCCGTATGGCTTGCTTACTTAAGATTTGACGGCTATTTCGCTGGGCACTGGACTCGGAACTACGAAGGTTCCGAGAAAGAAAGCAGTTGAGAAAAGTAACGTAATGGCACATGCAAACCATACCCTTTTTCGCTCGTTTTCTTTTCCCTCGAACTCCGGTGCAATCGCGATTGCCTGAAACCCCCCCGGCCCTGTGCATACGCCAGTTTAACTTACATTACGATGTTTAATGTATGTCGTTGTATCGGCCGGGGTAGTTGCGTACATGTACGTACATGATATTTTGCCTGGGGGGTTAGGAGGTAGGAGGGAAATAACGTAGTTGCAGTGGGCACAACTTGAGACAGACAGCAACGAACGAACGAACGAAACCCCGAACATACCTATTTTCCTCTCGTTTACAGAATGGAGGGGGGACAAAAAAACGTCCGCCGGAGGGTGTCGGTTGGCCCGCACCTTTAGATTGTACTGCTTAGTAAAAAGAAGCAGGCTGCTGACTGATGCCGTCCCCCCGATCGCAAGTTTGGTTATGCCGAGTCGCCCGCAGGTATCTATTTCTTTCGTTGCAGCTTGTTTTTTTATATTTTTTATTTATTTTATGCACGTTGGCTCAAGCGAAAAGGGTGTCGACGGGGCCGACTAGGATGTAATCTGAGTCGTGGTTGCTTTGGTGGTTCGATGGTCAGCAGAGAACCGAATGAAACGTCGGTTTTAAAGATCTAATCTGTATATATAATATCTTTCCTTCTCAAACACAAAAGAGAGAGGAAAGAAGTAATCAAGATACATGATGATGTTTGTGAAAGACCACCTCTCTTATAAACGTCTCGTGCTGACGAGCCCGATGAAGGGTATGAGCAATCCCGATGACGCGAATAATGGACATGAACTCAGATAACACAAAAAAAAAAGTATGCTTTTGGCCACGGTTGAGAATCCCTTACCTGCCAGGCAATAGGCTGCTTAGGTATGCGTCTACCCGACCCAAAAGCAATCTACGATCTGATACTGCGCACTGCAATTGCAACTGCCACTGACTGCTGCACTGATTACTGATGACAAAGTCCTGAACAGAACAAGCGAGACCAGACGGATAGCCACACACATTCAACATGCATACATACACACAGCCATTATATTATATCCAAAACAATACGATCTCAAAGTTCTGAAAAGAAAAAAAGAAAAAGGATACATGCATAACTCACATTACGGATATCGATATATAACCGGATAACGTGACGATAGAGAGAAAAAAAGTGCAATGATGCTGCTGATGATGATGATGATGCCGATGCTGGGGCCTCCTCCTCGTCCCCTTCTCGCAAGCTTGCTAAATTGCAGGTTAACTCGTGGGCTGACGAATGGGGCTGACGGCAGTAGTTGAATGCCTCGTGCGGTTGTTGACTCACAACCTCGCAGAAAACGGAACGGACCACGTTATAAACTATCAACAATCGATTTTTTGGACTTCAGGCATGCCTTCGAGCTCGACTAACACCCTTTCTTAAATTGAATTTATATGTATGAGATATATTTTATTACAAGGCAGTTTAGTCAGTCATTCGTCCGTGTGTGCGTGCGTGCGTGTCTGGATGTGTGTGTCCATGGACGGATTCGAAGCGAGGAGTGTAGCTACCATATCTGGATCCTCGATCCAGCCAATGCAGTGCTTCGCAGTGGACGGAGCTACCTTACCTAGCTACCCACCTAGCTAAAAACCGTGGTCTGTTTTTGGTTCCACCGCTGCTGCTTGCCAAACATTAAAACCTCAGGATTCAATTCAATCCTAACCCAGCATAGAGATCCCGCGGCCCCCAGCCTGCCTGCTTGACCTGGGCCCCATCCATAGCCTTTCAAAGTCCAGCCCTTCTGTCTCGGTGAGAAGGGGAAAAGTTGCTCGCATGCGAGACACATATTCCACGTCGAAATGCTTCGAAGCGACGTGACATTTTTTCTCCCTGGCTGGTGGATTACTTTCCATAGCCTCTTTTTTTTTTCGTATTTTTAAACACTTGAACCAGTAGGATATCTATCTCCCCGATCCGAAGCTCTTTTCACGATCTTTAGGAGTCAATTATACTAACCTTGTGGGGACCACCATCTGTCGTCGTCGTTTAAATGGTGTTTTCAATATTTATTATTTGATGACATATCAGCTTTCCCAATCTCGTCCGAAGCCCTGAAGCCCGGCCCAGCCTTAGCTTAGCCTTTCCCTCCACCGACTTTTACCCTACTAAACTGTGGATCTGTGTATATTATAAAACAAAAAAATGGAAGGAAAAACCATCCGCTGGTAAAGAATCCACCGCTTACAGAAAAGCACCGACCCTCGTATCCGCTCGAGTTACGAATGGAGTGTAAACCCTCCGACCTGCATGAGAAGCCCGAAAGACACCACCGGACAGATAGGCTCGACGGACAGGATAAAAGCCGTTGAACGAGACCAAAAAAAACATATAACCCAAAAAAAAGGGTTTTTAAAAAAAACAAAGGAAACACCGCCGCCATCGTGCATGTCACCTACCAAAAAAAAAAAGAAACCAGGTTTTTGGGGGGTGGATGTCCGAAGAGGCTTTGTTACGTAAGGCTAAAATTGGGTCCGGCTGAATCTTGAATTGGTGTTTCTCGACCGAAAGAATCCCCGTGACGGATGGTTATTCAGCTGTTACCTCAGCTATGCAAGCATTTGACATTTCGGGGTGGTCAAGCTTCCCTTGGCAAGCCATGCACCAAAACGAAGAGAAGGGATTCATATACATCACTATAACGTTAATCAGGATCAGAGACAGCGACGCAATAAGAATTCAACCCTGAAGGGAAAAAAAAAATAAAATAAAAAAATAAAGTTCAAAGAGAGAGATAACCGCCAAAATTTCAAATCCTGCAAGCGCCAGTTTGGCAATTCCAAACCAACGTCAGCACCTGAATTAATGAAGGACACGACAACCGAACCTGGAAAGCTCCGTGTGTGTGTGGGCTGACTAACTAGTGGCAATTCGGTGACTACTGGATTCTGAAACTTCAAAGGATTTTTCCTTCTATCGCGATGGATTGCGAAGGAGGGAGGGTCCCTTATTCGGCGAATTCTACATAATCAACTCAAACCTGAAGAGAAGGGCTTTGCGGGTTATAGCGCTGGCAACTTGCATCGTATACCCGGATAGCACACACACATACGTACATTACATGCACATATAATCATATCCGGGTATAGCGAAATGGCTTTGCTGGTTTTTTTTTTGTGCTGAGCCGCAATGGAAGTTCCCGAGACTACCAATGAACACTTTGACAAGAAGCTACGGAATGTCCCTTTTCTGCAAGAACATCGCATCCGAGATAAAGTGCCATATGGGTGTAGATGAGATGTGCCGGAAAGAAAAGCCACTTGAGGCAATGAACGATATAACAGCATGCACAATTAAACAAAAAAAAGAAAAAAAAAAAAGAAAGAATGGGGGGAAAGGCAAGGGATGTTCCACTTCACAACCAGAAAAAGCTGCAGCCTCGCCTGAGGAACATGCAAACGTAATCACGGCTTGCTGGCTTCTCTTTTCTCGTTTAGGGTTTTCCATCGCACGAAAAAGCTGTGCCGAAACTCCGTTCAGCCAATTGGGCTGTGTGTTTGTCCAGGATGACAAAGTTCACCAATCAGAAGCTGCGGAATTCGCGACCAGCAGAGTCAAGATAATCTTAGATTAGATCGCGATAAGATCTGTAAGCTGACTGGCCGATTGCCCGATCAACCGCAAATCACCTGACTTTCGGTTATACTTCAACCAATGATAAGCTTTCTATTGGTAATTCTTCCGGATCGGGTAACCTGGCCAGCTACAAACATTCCAGTATGGCGGTCTTTGTTCAGGCCAGCACATTGAAGTCTATAAAGCTCACATTTTCAGTTCCTCTTTTCCTCACCAATTCTTCAAAGGTTATACCATCAAAAGCCTATTGACAAGAATAACTTCCCATCTCACCCGCTTCTCCTCCTTCTACAAATCGCACCTGCTACATTTTTCTTCTTCTACATAACACAGTAATAAACTCTTTCTCTCTAAAAATGGCAACCGTCGCGAAACCAACCAGCTGCTGCGGAAAGTCCACCGACTGCGTCTGCGCCAAAGAAGCTAAAGTACGTTTGCCGATTAATTCATCATTTCCCCGCAAAATGACATTACTCGTATTGTCGTATTTCTTTTTCTTCTTCTTTGCCTTTTCATTTCATTTTCAGCGAGGACCCACTATTGGCCCCTGCAGCCGCAGCAGCTCAGCTTTTTTCCAACGAATGGTGCTGTGCTGCTGCTACGGATCAAAGAAACCATAGCCCTATCTCACCCCCCCCAAAACAGAAAAAACTCAAAATCTATCTGTAACATGGTATCATTACCACCCCATTATATACATGTACACATATGCATCGCACTCGCATCGCACTTGCATTATCTCTGAAACATACCTCTTTCAAAAAAGAAGGAAAGAAAGGAAGAAAAGGGAAAAAGCTAATTGATTATAATCAAAATTAGTGCTCCTGCGGCGAAATGCCAGCATTGGCGTGCACCTGCGAAAAGTCACAGTCGGAGAACCAGGTCACCGGTGCCCGATGCTCGTGCGGCAAACGTCCCGCGCAGGCGTGCACCTGCTCTCGCGCGGCGACCGAGAACCTGGTCGTTCAGGGCGAGACCTGTGCGTGCGGGAGCAGACCGAAGGATAGCTGTACCTGTGAGATGAATAAGGGCAGTTCGTCTGCGGGATTGAGGGCGCACGAGATCGATTTCACCAATTACTAAAAAATAAATAAATAAAAAAGTAGTATTTGGATTGTTGGAGACGTATCGATTAAGAGCGAGGTTACGGACGGTGCGGGGTGTGTTTATCATGCATGGGAGAAAACGGGAACTGTTTACTGCTTTTGTGACCTCGTTTGTTTTTTCCTATTCGTCGTCTTTAAGGGATTATATACGATATCACGCATTACGAGGGGTTCAATGACCGGCAGGAAACCTTTTCCTTATTTTGCATCTGTTCGGTTTAACGTTCATGGAGTTTTATTTTTAATTTAATTTATTTTGCCCGACTGAACAGGAGGGAAGTCGTCGAAAAAATGTGTTATTTTTTTGGTGAACTTAATTGGAAATTTTCGAAGTCTCGGCACTACTGGGTATTTCGTAGTCCACAATTTTGGGCTCGTTCGATTATCGAATGACGATTCCCAGCGTGAAAACTTGAATTTGGAGAAATTTATAATTATTTAGTTTCATTTTACATATTTGGACATCGCTAGGGTTTTGCACGTAACAAATCATAACTTGCGCTCAGGCAAAATCCAGCCGCTCTCTTTTCCATCCAGGCTTTAAACTATGCCAGTCTTTCGAAAAGTCAAAGCTGGTTTGGTATACGGCATACGTGAAGAGCTTGACTGTACTCAACTTTGCTCCGGCCTCTGATTGTGCCCAAGCGCTGATCGAAATACGATTCGTCCCTTTGTTGTATAATATACCAGGTGGGATTGGGAATTTCTTTTGCGGTCCGATGTGAGGCACGTATTTCCCAAATTGATAACTTTTAACTGTCAGTCGTATATATAACTATGAACCCAAAGGAGAAAAATAAGAACTTACCCGTTCACAAATATCATAAACCGGGCAATAGTCCCAGCTGGAGCCCCTAGCTCCAACCCAATCGGAGCATCCAAGTCCTTGTCTATGTCAAGGTCAAAGTCGGTATTGTACCACCTTACACCTGCTCCTGAGAACCCATCTAGGGGGCTACCATCCGTCCAATCTTCATCGTCAAAATTCGGTAGATGCCACCCGAGCCTCTCCCCGTACAACCCTCCTTCGTTCATCGGACCGCGCACGGGGTCAATATACTGATCAGCCCCGGCATTACCCTGAATTTTCCACTGTGTAAAGTTCAAAGGTTTGTTATCAGCGTCTAACAGCTGGGCACCAAGGATTCCGCGAGGGTTCTGCGGACCAGATGGGCCCTGACTAGTTTGATCGTGTCCAACGTAGTCTGTCAATACAGTCAATACATTTTGCGCCGCAGGCTTGGAGCTGGAGAGATCGAGGCGGACTGTTGAAGTGATGATTGAGGCATTTCCATTGAAACCTCCCACAAATTTCCCATTAAGCCAAGCGCTCCAACCTGCCGAAATACCCCCTTGGACGGTGATATTTGCAGAAGCCGCCGAGGAGGTAAAGTAGCCTCGATACAGCATGTTACCGGTGTAATATTTGTAGTCACTGGCGAAAAGAACCGGTAGCGTGATCGGCTTGACGGGGCTCAGGGTCGTCGTCTTGTTGGCTACGGTCCATTTGGAGTCATCGTATTCAGCGTTCGCCTCTGGCAATGAATCACCGTACCTCCATCCACTGAGCTCAGGTAAACTGACGACACGATCGCTGGTCCCGCCGACCATGGCTTTCAAGGATCCATATGCGGTCTTCGTTGTAGGAAGCAGGAGTCCGTTCCAGTTGATTTTTTGGATACTGGCCTTGCCGACATAAACTTCGATTGTGGTACTGTTGATACTGTCTCCTTTAACATGGACGACGATTCCGCTGGTATAAGCTTCACGCACTAGATACGGACCGAGGACCAAAATTTGCTGCGCTGGTGTGAGGTTAGGGTCTATTGTTGTGGCTGGGGCAAAGAAGTTCCAGGCCGTAGTAGTTTCAAGAAGATATAAAAGCGGTCCATTCGGGAAGTCCACAATAACAGTGCCTTGGGTTTGGGTGTAATTGAATGCGGAGGATCCGCTACTACCACCGAAGTCCGTTTCGGCTCCATATGTAGTAAAATTTGCGTTCTTCAGCTGGGATTTGAAGGCAAACTCTCCTTTTTGGCCGTTATTGAGGTAGAAGACTAGCACAGGTCTGTCCAACAGGGCATACGAGAGAACTTGTGCGGAGGAATACAGAAGGACATAGTCCCCGAATTTGTAGTCCGTCACAACAATACGCATCTGTCGTCCCTGTAAATCGAGGGAAGAAATATTATGCTTGCCCGAAGAGGTGAGAACTTCGAGAGAAAACGCTGTATTCGCTCTCGAGCTGGATTTAGCGTAGCCTACGAAATAGAAGCCCGTATAATCATCCGGGTTGCGAAGAATCCATGTATAAATTGAGGGATCACTCGCAATAGCGGTTCCATTGCCTTCCATTTCGGTTTTTCGAAGCGCATCACTGACCCGGGTGAAGAGACTGAGGAGCTTTGTTTGTTTGAATTTATCCAAAACTTCGCGTGTCTCCCTCAGCGGAGACGCATAGTCGTAGGAAGTGTAAACCTTTCCGTACTTTAGGATCAACTTCTTGAGGAATTGCTCTAGGATTCGAACTTACCACTGGTGCTGCGCTGTGTCCCCAATTTGTTCCACCAAAGGCCATATATATATTGAACAGGGTAACCCTTTGGGCTATGTTGTTTTTATAGTAAACATCAGCAAATTCGGGACTGTGTTCCGCAGCGCAATCATCGTAGAAGAATCCTCCCCATGGCTGGAACCATCCACCTTCAAATTCTGGAAGGTACTCGGGTTGAGTGTACGAATAATTTTGAAACCATTGATAGTACGTCCGAACAAGGTTGAAACCGGAATTCGGGTTGGTGCAGCTCAACCCACCGGGGTAGCTATCCAGGCCGTATATATCGACGGCGCCGCCGACATTTTTGTAGTCGGTGCTCCAAGAAACAGAACGCATTCCTTTCTCGTTATGGGTTATAGGTACGACAACCCCGATGTCCCTCCACGCCTTCTTTATCTGCTCCATATACAGCACGAGGGTGTCTTTCGGATCGTACCTGGTTTCTTGAAGTTCATTCTCGGCTTCCAATGCGATTATCGGACCACCTTCTGTTATTTGATTGCGCTTGATGATTGGTCCTAGGGCTTCAACGTAGGGCAACCACGCTTGGTGGAACGTCTCATCAGAGGTTCTCAATTTGCCTCCGCTGCCATCTGTGGCCCATAGTGCTATACCACCCGCCGAGTATTCCGCATTTACATAAGGACCAGGCCGGACGACCACGTAAAGCCCAACTTCCTTTGCGGCGTCGAAGAGAACTTGAAGGTTCTTGCCCGGTGATTCGAAATCATAGACTCCCTGGCGGGGGGAATGGTAATTCCAAAATACGTAGATGCTGGGTTTATCATTAACCAAAACGCATTGCCGGGGACATGACATTAGACCGAATTTACCTGATTGCATTTAAGCCATTTGCTTTATATTTTTGCAAAACATCGGTCCATAGGTCGGGGACTGGGAGACGGGGGTAGTGGAACTCTCCTGAGAAGATTAACACACGCTCCCCGTTTACTAGAAGGCTGTATTTATCCCAAGAGACGACATCTGTGTATCCATTATCTGTTGCTTCCGCACTGCTCAATAAGATGCTAAGGTACAGCAATATCTTGCAAAAACTTTGTATCCACATGCTCGGCAGAGTGTATCTTGACAGATATAGAGGCAGGCGAAAGACGGATGAAATGGTCCCTGAGCATCTTGGGGATTTCGATCATTGGATATTTATGAGAACCGTAAAGAGTCGAAACCCCGATCATTTAGTTCGAAGTATAAGTGTATATCCCTCAAATAGCCCATCGGTCATCAATGTCAAAAGTAAATTTAACCTTTTAACCTACACCCTCGATGTTAGTAGGCTGCACTCGCGGTCAAGAAATCCGTCCGTGGTAAAAGGCCTCCACAAGCCGGCAAAGAATACCGGGATCTAGGGGCTTTTGATTGAAGATCGCAATTTTCCGCGAAAGAAAAACTTCGAACCCGTGAAGTTCTTACCCGGACTCGGTGACAGGTTCCCTGGCTCTGCATATTCCTTCCTCTCCAGAGTTGCGAAAAAAAAAAAAAAAAACTGGTAAGTCTGGGGTTGCCGGTTGTGGGGAGCGGAATTTCGCGCATCCCCATCGCGACGTTAACTGGGTCAGCTCGTGTCGATATGCTAGAAAGGAACTTTCCCCCGCCTGTTCTCCACCCGGATGCCGCGATGTGCTCAGGGGTCCAACCGAGAAGCCATCTATCTCGTCTCGAAGACTGGGATGGTGTAGCTTGTGTTGTGTTGGAGATCGGAATAATTTCACACAAAGCAACCGTCCTCGAGTGTGGTGCCCGTCCATTGATCCGAGCGCAGGCCCCACAAATTAAATACCTTATATCGATGACTGTTTCCCTGATCTATGACGAAGGCGACTACCCCGCTTCCTCTAGATTAATCGGCTCTGGAAATTATACAGAGGTTGATGGGAAAGATTCCGACAATGAAGATGGAAAATTTAAGAAAACTAGGAGGAGGACGAAAGTTACCATGCCGGATATGATGGTAATGGCGAAAAGCAAATGAAAGATGTTTTCTGCAAAGAAGATATCGACATATCCCAGAGCCCGCCTCCGTGTGAGCTAGTATTGAATCACAAGCTCAACCAAAGGAATAAACGGGATTAATTATAGACCCATATCAGTGCCTTGGGGAGATGAACCACCTATAACGAATTTTACCAGCTTTTTTTTTTACGCTGTTTCGGTACAGAAACGTGGCAGGGGCGCCGATATCTGACAACGTCATATCTTTTTTATATAGTACGTGTTAATAAAAAGAACCGGTGTTCGATCTTTCGTTAAGATCACTAAATTTATGTGGATTTAATCAAAACCAGCGTTTAATCCGGATAAATTATTGTGAGAATTACAGGGAAAAAGGACTCATTAGCGTGTGGAATTGTTAATATGTCTTTAAAGAAATCACGACAGATATATATGTTGCAGAAAATGAAATATTCGTGTTAGATGTTCAAAATTTTTACCAAAGATAACTATCAAAAGCGCCGGACTGTAACTTTTCGAATTGTGAATATTTTGTTTTCAACTCCTCCAAAGCCCCCTTCAAAAAGGTACAAGACATGCCACATCTTCTCGGCCGGACCGTATGATACCCGAAGGAGTAAATGAAAATATTCTACTCTTTTTGCCTCCAGAAACTTAAACTACCCAGTATACATAGTGTTGACACAAAAAAAACCCTCCCAGATACATATATATCTTAGGACGAGCAGCATAGAAGCACGATAAAAAGTCGTTCCTTTCAGCTCTAGTGTCGACGCGTTTTTGTCCTTGATGAAAGTGTTGTTGCTGTGGTATTGTAGGCACCATAAAAAAGGGCAGTTATTGCCGGATTAACCAGCCTGTTATAAGAGGTTAATAATTTTATGAAGTGAGAATAACCTGCACGTAAATGGGGGGAGACGTTGATATCTTGGACAGAACACGGTCAAAATATCCCTCGGACGTATCCCGATCGCTGTTACTTAAATTATAATCCAAAGAATTTAAAGACCTTTGTGCTACAACTTGGACCGAAAGGCTTGAACTTCGAAAACGAATAAAATGAAAGAACTGTAGCTAACATAGAATGCTATGGGTAACTCTGGGGGTAGTGGTAAGTATACAAAAATCTGAAGGGTAAGGTAGGCAAGCAGGCGAATCTGCACCAAATAGACAAGAAGAAGAAGAAGTGTTCACAATTCACTTTTTCGGTAAAATTTTTTTTTTTTTTTTTTTAAATTTGCTCGTATCTCGCTCGCTGAAATGCTTATTGCGGTATCATGGTCATATCGCTGAACATCTTCATTTCAAAAACTGCACACTTATGATAGAAAGAAAAAAAAGAAGCAAAAGCAACAGTAAATATATATTTTTTAGCGGCCATTGATAACCTCCTGCGGGAAGAATCCTTGCGCCAAGCGCTCTTCCATTGACTTGGCGATCACCGGCGGCACATTCTCATCCGTAGCTCGGATTGTCAATCGATACATCTGTAACTGGGCATTAGCAAAACCATGACAAATATTTTCCTCTTCTTACCCTTTTTCGAGGGCACGAGGAGAAAACCAAGAAAGGAAACAAAAAACTCACCGAAGTCTCCAAATTAGGCTCCAGCCTCAAAAGACACCCGAACTTGCCCCCTTGGAGCGTATGCAGAACGCTCGCACCGACCCAGTTCTTCGAATTCGCGTCGACGCCGTCCAAAACACCCCACCGGAATCCCTCGATAACCCTTCTCGTCTTGGTCGCATCGATCCTTCTGCCTGTTCCCTGCAAACCGAATACTCTCTGCGCCTCCCTTGGCGCGCCTCCGATCTGCTTCCACCTCTTGAAAAAGTCATCCGCGCTCAGCTCCGCCGGCTCCATGAACTTGTGCAGCGTAACCGGCAGCTGCAACGTTACAGCCTGTAACGCACCAGCTAGATATGACACTCTGATCGTTGGCGGGTCGCTGAACACGTTGTTTGCCTCGAATATCACCATCTGCTGGACCTGAGAGTCGGGCTCGATGTTCGGATCCGGGATGTTCTGCGTAGTGTAACTTAGCTCGTTCCGCGATGGGTTGTTGATCGTCGTCGTGAAGGAACCATATGGATAAGACGATTTATTGGTGAAGTAGAGGATCACGATGCCCTTCGGACCTCGGAACTCCGACCTCAGACCGATTTGGATCTGAACGTCTTCGTACAGCACTCCCTCGTTCCTGATCAGTAACCTGTTGAATCCGATCTGCCAGTCGGGGCTGAGATGCTCTGCCGAGGCGAAATTGGTGGGTTTCGGGGCTGGAGCGGCGGCGTTTGCGGTGCTGCTGCCGTTGATTTGCAACCCTGCGAGCTCTGACGACAATGCGCTGGAGCTGCCGTTCGCTGTCAGAGGTGTTCCATTGGAGTTCGTGAACGACCGCTTGAGACTCGTGTTCAACTTCAAGTCAAAGCTGGCGGCGTCGAGGTTGGCGTCCTTGCCGCCGATGACCCATGTTCTCTTGTCGCTCGTCGCAGCTGCCTTCTGGTGCAATCGGGAGAGCAATGCGGACGTTCGCTCGGGGAATGGCGGCATTTCGTCGCAAACCGTCCGGAGCAGATCATCGGAAGGCATTGATACCAGGGCCAGGTACTCGCAAGCTCGTTGCTGGAGTTCAGAATCCAATGTGTGACTGTAGATCTCGAAAACCTGGACAAGCTGGGGCTTGATTTCCGGGAAAAGGTTAACAAACTTTACAAACGCTGATAGGATGATGGCTCTGGTGCCGGAAGAGCATCCGTTGAATTTCGACTGTAAAGCCATGAACTGTTCGATCGGGCTGCACCCTGGATTGTCTGCGATGAGATGCCCAAATTCTCCGAGTAGGTACCCTCCAATCTTGACGAGCGTTTCGTGACACTGAGGTCCCTTGACGAGCCCGAGGATGGTCTGAGCAGCGTAGACCTGCAATTCTTCGTTGTTCGTCGTGATTTGGATGACTCTCTGCCAGACCTCGTCGCTGACGTGCTCACCAGCCATACTTATGAGCCTGAGCGAGTTGTCGACGTACCATTGATAGTCCGTGGCGTATTTTTCCGTCAGAATCGCAATCTTGAGCACCATCTCTTCTCTGATGGCGTAGTCCGCGTTGGGGAGGTACTTGAGCAGCTCTCCCACGATGACTCCGGCGTTGGTGGGGTCGCACATGCTGTACAGCAGGTCGAGGGCCTTCCGCTTGACACTGATATCTCTATCTCTCAGCGATGCGATGATGGTGCCCTGGTGCTTCTTTATCGGCTCCAAACTGTCTGATTTCGCGGCCAGATGCGCCATCGCTTCGAGTCCAAGGTACCTCACGTTCGTCTCCCGGGATTGAATGAACCGGCCGAGGCGTACGATGATCTGTACCATGATCCCTGTCTCGGTACCGATGTGGATGGCGAGGTTCATGGCTTCGAAGAGGATGGCGTTCTGTGCATTGTTTTGCTGCGTATTCTTAGGCATGTCAGATGATAGGTCAATGATCTTTTGTAATGTTTCCCTTATCATATTCTGCACATTTCCGTCATCTGGTCTGGTGTCAGCTGAGATAATAGTGACGGGCTGAGGGGGGATACTGTACCGGAAGGAGGGTAGTATTGTAACAGCCTCAGAAGCTTCACCTGGAGCCAGGGGCACGGGATCTTGTAGTAGAGGTAGTCTTGTGTGTAGTCCTCATCTACCACGACCTTTTTCAATCTAAATGCAGCTTTGACGTAGCATCCTTTGTAGAGCTCCGGGTTATCTTGGGCGAGAGCTAGCACTAGCGATGTCACGGACAGACACACCCCTATGTCTGCGTCGTCCATCAGTGATATTATCCTCTCCGCCCACGTTTCCTGTACTATGCCGGGATGTTTTCTGTACAATCTCAATAATGTGAGAGCTGCCTTTTTCTTAACGAAAGATTTCGACGTCCTGTTCCCCAAAAATTATCAGCAACCCCAGCGCTCCCACAAGATTTTTCTTCTCTCTGTCTCTGTCTCTCTCTCTCTTAAACATACGGTGATATCAGAAGCCTGTGGACATCGGTATTTAAAGCTTCACCCATCTCTCGACCTCCGACATTGGCAATCGCGTGCAGAGCCAAGCAATTGAAGAGCTCATTGTTGTCCATGAGATCCTTCTTGATGCTGTTGACGACGAGGTGCAGGAGGTCATGGTTTTCGTTGAGGAAGAGGGTAACGGCGAGGTATCCGATCTGTTTTTCCGAGTACTTGTTGGCGGATATCAAGCTGACGGCCTCGAGATGGCCAAAGTCGACGTTGAATCCGAGGATGTAGATGTATAGGAGCTATTTCCCCCTCGGGACACACGGACGGCGTCAGCGGGCCTTTCATTTATATTTATATTTATATAGAGATTGATCCGGAAGATGGCGAATATCGAACCTTGCAGACGTATTTCTTCTTGTGGTATCCGTTGAGACCGCCATCTGGGAGATTGTCAGCTGCCTGTCGTGGCCCGTCATATCTGATTCGAGGGATTCTTCCGATATCCAATTATCGGGTATGTACCTTTGAATTTCTGCCTTTAATGAACAATTAGAACGGGATTCTCTCTCCCTTACTCAAATATAAAAATTAAAAAGAAAGAATTAAACAAATTGAATAGTAAAAAAAAAAACAGGGAAAATAAAAGAAAATAAAGAAAAAGGTAACGGTAATGATCGGACACACACACCGGATGTTGGCTAGCTCCTTGTTTATGCGTTTCTCTTCCAGCTCTCTGGCGCGGGCGTTTCTAAGGTCCGCGATGAACTGCACCAATCCTGGATAACTAGCAATTCAGAAACAGGGTCCTTTTCTCTCTCTCTCTCGGATGACCTTTTCGAACGAAAAGAGAAGGGGAATTGCAAAGAAGTAGAGGATGAGGATGATGATGAGGAGGAGTAGGAGGAGGAGGGGTACCTCGCATAGACGACATGATGGGCTTTCTTCTGGAGATTCCGTCGATCTCCAAATTGGCGGATTTTTTTGGATAGCGACGAAGGGTTCGGGTTCGGGTTCGAGTCCGAGCTCGAGTTCGTAAGAAGGTCGTCCGCCTAAGCTGTTCGAGGCTCTCGTTCGGGAACGTTAACGGGTTCTTCGTGACGACCGGGATTGAAGCGCACTTTTCCGTTGTTTTCTCTCTGTCTCTGTCTCTGTCTGTCTCTCTCTCTCTTCTGTTCGCGACAAGAGACGAGTTCCTCCGGGAGATTCGGGGTCCCTTTTTTTCCCCCTCTTGTTCCTGGAGAGAAGGTGTTGGACGGCGGAATTGATCGGTGGATGGATTGATCGATACCCAGAAGGAAGGAAAGAAGGAAGGAAGGAAGGAAGTAAGGAAGTAAGGAAGGATGATGAATGATGATATGGATAAGACGCCAATAAGGGGAGCTTGCCTTGCCGGGGTCCGACCTTTTTAATCAGCAGGAGCAGCAGCACGTCGAGTGGTGTTAGTTAGCTGTATCACAAGCGAGAGGTCCAAACACCGCTGCAGTTTGGATTGGGCGCTGGCAGAAACGTGACCTGGCAGCTCCATATCATACTTTTGATTAAGTAAGCAGTGTGTATATAAGTATGTACGTACTATGTATGTATGTATGTATGTACGTGCATGCGGTGCGAGGAAGTTAAGTGTCGGTACCAGCCAGGACCCTCCCATCTCGGCCAATGGCATGGTGTTGTGGAGACGTCTCAGAGGTACCGATACGGACGCACAACACACACGCAACACAGACATATCCATGTATGGTACTCCACAGAGAGGACACAGAGAGGACACACAGAGAGAGAGCCTGCGAGGTGACGTGAGTGCCTTGTCGGAAATGTGTTGTGTCAAATCTCTCTCTCGAGCCTGCCCAGCTTTTTGCCTTGTGATTGCGGTTAATTTATAGTTACTACCATATCATATTAAAATTAATTTAATTCGTGTCGGCTCTCATATTATTTTAAGGTATATATATATAGTTATATATGTATGTATATACTATGCTATCCATGTACGTATTTATCTTCTTATGGCCACGAAACCCCAGATTTCCCTGCCCCTCCTCCCCTTGCTAAACCTCTCTCCTCCCTCCTCCCTCCTCCCTCCTCCTCCCTCCCTCTTCTTCTTCTCCTCCCTCTCCCTCTCCCTCTTTCTTCCTATATCTATCTATCTATCTTCTTCTTCTTCTTCTCATATCCCTGTTGCTCATAGATTAAACAAGACTCGAGTATCTTTCAAAGAGTAGCTGGTCTCCTTTACGAAACTTCCCTTCTCGGTCTCGGCTTCGGTCTCGTGGTGGGTGGCTCTCCGGGGAGCCGACGCCATGGTTTCACTGTGGCCCTTCGGCGGCGTATGTAATCCTCTCTTCTCTTCTTTTCTTCACGTGGCGATTATATCATGGTGGTGGTGGTGGTGGTGGTGGTGGTGGTGGTAACGATACGATACAAACACTCAAGAAAAAAACGAACACTGACATCTTCCCGTCTTTCTTTTCTTTTCTTTTCTTCTCAAAACAGCAGGACAACTCTCCTGGCGCCTTCGAGAAGAAACTCTCCTCCCTCGCGACCCAGATCCTCAACCATGAGAAACAGCTCAACCGTCTGCGAACCAGGGGCCGACGTATAAAGGGCCTCTGGACCCTCTACACCCTCATCGCCTGGGTCATCTACGCCAGCATCCTCACCCTCGTCGTCAGGCTCGAGAACGCAAACATCTACCAGATCGGTGTCCTCGGAGGCTCCCCGTTCGTGTACGTACCAAATCACACTCACACACCGTCGATGGATGGATGGAAGTTGGAGATTTTTTGANAAAAAGAGATGTCGTCGGCTAACAGGATATTGCCCCCACCGCGTCTGCAGGGTCTACGTCATTCGTCAGAGTATCAAACGCTACTACGAGTGGAGGGTCCGTAACGTCGAAGCCTCCTTAGAAACCTATCGCGAACAGCAGAAGGAGACCATCGAGAAACTCAAGGCCGTCACAAAGTACGACTCCACCCAGGCTCTCCTGGACAAGTACACCAAGACCGCCACCGCCACCGGCGCCGAACTCGCTCCTCCTCCTCCCATACCGCAAGGAAACGGCCCCAATGGAGCCCGCGTCGGGTCCCACGAGCCAAACACCCCGCCGGGAACGCTGAAGAAACGACACGGATCGGCTCAGAAGGGCCAGAAGGGTCAGAAGGGCCCCGCTCAGCACCAGCTCCATCCAGACCACAGACAGGATGCTCGCCCCGGAACACCACATCTTCACGAACAGCTCCTCGCACCGCACGAGATCCCTCCACCGGAAGGGTTCCCACCAGAAGGATTCCCACCAGAAGGATACCCGCCAGAGGGATTCCCACCGGGTGTCATCCCACCTCACATGATGGGAGGAATGCCTCCCGTCATGAGTCTGCCAATGGGCCAGTTCATGCCCCCTCCGCCGGAAGAACCGAGACAGCCGCAGTGGTACGATCGTTTCCTGGACGTTCTGCTAGGCGAGGACGAAATGTCCGCGAAGAATCGCTACGCGCTGATCTGTTCCAATTGCAGACAGGTCAACGGCCTTGCCCCGCCGGGTACGACCAACGTCGAAGACATCCGGTACATTTGCGGCCGGTGCGGTGCGGAAAACGGTAAACCGGAGGTCAAGGAGCTTATCGGGAAGGTTGCCGAGGAGCAGGAGCAACAGCAGCAGAAGGCCGGTGACGCAGTGGATGCCAATGCCAGGACCACCAGGTCGAAGTCAAAGAAAAAGTTAAAATCTGGCAGAGGGGATAGAGTTGTGTATGAGGATGACGTAGACAGCAGCAAAGACGGAACCTCGGAAGGGGAGTTTAGGGCTTCGGATTCGTCCGGGTCTGGGATCGAGGAAGCCGTGGTGGTCAAGAAGAAGAAGGGCAGGCCTAGCAGGCGGAAGGGATAGAGTCTGGCAAGTATCGCGCATTGAAGATACTTTTTGCCAAGAAATGTATGCAGACCCCCCTTCCTCCTCCCCTCCGAGTCATTCCATTTCTCCCCACAACCTTATCTTTTTAAAAAAATGCAAGTTCTTACGGCGGGGGATCTTCAGGTACATAAAATTTCATTGGTAACTTCAACCCAGCCCGTTGGAGTTCCCTCCCTTTTTCTTCTTTCTTCTTCTCTTATGTGTGTTTCCCGCTTCAGTTAGTAGCCAAAAAAGTCTAAAATTCAGTTGAATTTTTTCATTCAGAGAATGCGGTCAAAGTTGTTTCGCTTATTTCTGATACCCACCCAGTGGAAGATTTCCAGAACGGTAGAAGGACCGATTAGAGTATATACTTAGTCTAGTGCCGAGACTGCGATAGAGTTAGGGAATGGCGGGGTTCTCCAAATGCAGCGATTAATTTAAGCTCGAAGGCAAGCTAAGGATTTCTCCGAGCTTAAAAGCAAGACATATGTCATTTAGCTTCACAGTCCCCCCCCCTCTCCTCGAAAAAAAAAAAGTTATGGCTGGCTGATGGGGGGAATTCAAAGACAAAGCACAGCCTCCACATCGATAGTCCGTCTCTCCCTCTATATTATTTAAATTACATACATTCTACCGTGAACTACATATAAAAGGCTAGATGCATCCTCCATGAGTCCTGATCAGACGGTGGCACCACCCTTTGTCTCCTCGCCGAAATGTGAGACCCCCCGTCTTAAGTCTTCTATTCCTTATCCCTTTCCAAAAGTGTCAAACCGTTTATATATATATACCCCCTTCGATCTGGCATATCCCTTTATTTCTCAAATTTCATTAACGTATACTAAAGCCAGTCGGTTTTATTTATTCTTCTATTATCCGGTATAGTCGGGTTATATGCATATATAAATATCATTATTCTACCATTTCTCCAAACCAAAAAAATGTCTATCGGCGAGGGGTCACCGGTCAATCCAAAGGTGGTGGTTGACGCCTGCGAGACCAAAGAATGGAAGCAAAAGCTACGGCAGAGCGCCAACAGGCTCTCCGTCGACGTTTTCAAGACGAAGCAGTACTACGACCGTCGGCTGTCTTCCGTCGACGCTACCACGTGGTACTCTGCCGGGTCGTCCGTCAGTGGGGCGTCAGTTGGCGGTAGACCCGCTTCCGTGAATCTATCTGCCGGTGTGGTGGGGGCAGGAGGAGGAGGAGGAGCGGGAGCAGTAGCAGCAGTGGTGGATACTAGGAGGAGCAGCGGTATCGGGTTCATCGGTGCCGGGTCTGCATCCGGGTCGATATCCGTGGTGGACAGCGAAGACGACAGAGATGAGATCAGGTACTCATCCGCCCGGATGTCTCTCATCGCGGGCGCGCCGTCGCCGGCCTGCGGTGGAGGGTTCGGGCCGTACGGGACCCACACGGACGTCCACTACGGCTTTCAACAGTCGCTGATCGAGAAGCTCTACGGCTACGTCGATGAAGAAAACTACATGTCTCCAACGGGCACGGGCACGGATACACCCCCCAGCAGCTCTGAGGAGATTCTCCCCATGTCGCCGTTGCAGTCGCCGTTGTCGTCGTCCAGACTGCCCCGGCACACATCAATCTTTCGCTCGTTCGAAGGTTGGGGGTTCGAAACTGAGGATATATATGAGATGGATCCGACGGATGAGAAGGAGATCGACGAACCGTTGGTAACGCAGGGGTTCAGGTTCGATGCATCGATCCGGGAAGCCGCCTACAGCGTGGATGATAACGGTGACGAAAACAACGTGGTCATGACCGGCGTGGACCCTCTGGGCTCGGTGGATGCATCCGCAAGGAATTTAACAGATTCGCATCCGTTATCAACCCCTCATCGACTTGATAGTAATAACAGGAATAGTAAGAGATCGAGTCAGATCGAGCTGAAGGACCCTCAAAGGGGACGGAAATGCTACAGCCTGCACAGCGCGCTGGGTCAACCGCTGCACTCTGGTCGCCAGCATAACAGGCAGGTTTCGACGAGACCGATATCCATGGGTGGGTCGGTCTCCGAGGAAGGGTTTATCACCAGCCCGTATCGCCCATCCATCGTTTTGTCTGAAATTCCAAAGTTCGATTTCAGCGAAAGCGAGCGGGATACTAGGAATACCAGCGTCGCGGGTAGTATGTACGGTGGGAACTCTAATATCACTTGCGTTGGAAGTCAGAAGGGTAGCAAGATTTCGAAGAAGTCCATCAGCAGCAGCAGCAGCAGCACCGCGGTGGTGACCGGGGAGCCGCAGAAGAGAAAGTCCTTCTTGAGTTTCTTCTCCGGGAAGATATCTAAAAAGACGAACTCGACATCGCAGGTGAGGGCATCGATCCAGGATACGCCGTTTACGCCGCTACTTCACGACATCTCCGAGGTTTCCAGCATCTGCAGCCGAGCAGCCACACCGGAACTCATGATGGCGACCGAAACGTCGCTTCTCAAGGTTCAAAGAACGGCGGATGGGAAACCTCGCATGGTACCGGTCACGTCTCGGGCGGAATCGTCCGTCATGCGTCGGGCGTCCATATCCCTTCAAATGGATGACGAAGACGTATTCGACAACCCCGCGCCCGTGACGCCGCACAGGGAGAGACGCAGCTCCTCGGTTTACTCCCAGCACGATCTGATCCCGTTGAGAACACTGCGACGCCCGTCGCCGTCGACGCACGACTGCGAAAGCGTGAAACCCCCGCGCCGTCCGTCATCGATCTATGAATTCGATAGCAAAGAATTACCCACTCTAAGGATCCGTAGGGCTTCGTCGGTGTACGAAATGGACACCCTTCAGGCGGGCGAGGAGCCGTCGCCGCCGGGGACGCCGTGGAGATGCTACTCGGGAACCCACCTGTCGCATCAGGACGTGTACATCCCGCCTCGGGCGAACTGGTACAAATTCGATGGGGGCCTCGACGAAAACAAACAACTGGAGGCCGACGCGAGGAGCATTTCGTCGCATGCGACGGGTACCATTAAGGCCGTTCTGTCAAGACAGCACGGTGGTAACAGTCGACGGGGGAGTATGGATTACGGATCGTATACCCCTGATACGTATACGTCCGGTGCCAGCGGAGGGCTGAACGCGCCGAGGAGGAAGAGCACGGAAGAAAAGATTGCGGATTTGAGCATTGCATTGCGGAATGCCTTGAAGATGAACGATATATTGGAGGAGGATGAGTATTATGCTTGATTTTATATATATATTTATGTTTTAATAATTATTTCCTTTATATCATTTGGGGAATTAGATGTGTACAAGACTGCTTGTATTATATTATAGGTATACTTCTCATTCGCATGGGGTGAATATATAGGTAGACATGTGCATAAAAGGCATCTGTGGGGGGGTTTGAATTCGGAGTGGGGTGTTATCCTTTGTTGTATTCTGAAGCATTTAAGTCTTTTTTGGGACGTATCGTTTTCTTATCGTTTCTGTACACACTATAAATTCATATATCATTTTTTTTTTTTGGATATATATTTAAAAACGGTTGGTTCTTGAAATAAATAATCAAACCGGTAACACAAGAAATACACAATAGAATAAGAATATATATTATATAAAAAAAGAGGGTTACAATAAGCACAAGGCCTCACGCGCGGCCCGTGTGACCACTGGCATCGTTATTGTACGACCGAAAGGCCACTTCGAACGAGCTCCCGGATGTTCCTTTTTTTTTTTTTTTTGGAGTGGAGAAACGACAAAGCAGGTGTCAAATGTTGCAATTGATTTGGTCATGCGGCATGGGAAAAGCTTGTCTGGGACGATAAGATCCGCAGTGACCATGCTGAAATAGGGCTGACCCGGCTGGGTTATGTTAATACGTTAAGTAAAATAGTGGAGTTTCCGTGCGCGAGGGAGTATTCCGGAGTTCAACCTAACCGTCTAACACATTTTGGTTTGATTTTCGATGACCCCGGCATCTTTTTTTCCCGCAATCCATGATATTCGTGATATCGATACTTGGGAGATGTCCATAGGTAGTAATCCGTATGCATGCAAGTTCACGGAATTACCTTGGCGGATTGCCATGGCTCATGCCGGATTCCTTCTTGTCGAGGTCCCCCAAAGTTGACCTAGTTCCTTGTAGCGGAAGCCAATCAGTGGAGCCTCTAATGGCAGCATCCCGGTCGACTTCGCGTATCACGAAAGAAAACATGCAGGCTGGTCGTCATTTCAAGTTTGCCGTTTTTCTGAGGGTCCGGGAAGGTCTGGGCGGTGTCCATTCTTCTTCTTCTCTCTTTTTTTTTCTTCTCCGGGCTTGCTTTTTTGTTCCTTTCATCTGACAACCGTCGTTGAAGATATTTTTCGAAGGGGGTCCTCACATCGTCTTTGGGCAGCCTCTTTTGTTATTTTTTTTTTCTTCTCCTTATCAACGGTTTCAGTGGAAATTGGGCGTATGTATGTTGTTTTTTCTCTCTCTCCTGCGTGAACGATTCAATCCCATCAGCTCGTCGCTTCATTCCACCCGATTGCAAAATACCTCGGTGGCAGGTACCCAGTTACATAAGTACCTTGAAAAAACACCTCCCCCTCTCACTCCCACTCTCCCTGATGATACTGTTTCCCCTTTGACGACGCCGAATGCAGTCCTGAAAATTTTCTCTTCATCGGAGTTCTCTCTCTGCTTGTTGTTTAAATTTCCGTAAGCTCTTTTTGACATCTGACATTTCGACCGGTCTTGTTATCTTTATTTCTTTTTTGGGGGGTGTTTTTTTGGGGTTTCTTTTCCCGGTCAAACAACGACAGACGGACAGCCTTATGAACGACCTCATCTGACCACTTTATAGAATATAGCAAGCACCTGTCGTAGCGTCGTCCTCCGTATCGTACTATCCTAAATTGAAATCCGGTCACGCTTCTCATCTCTATCCCTCCCTCTCCGAATCATCCGTAACGAGCCTCACAAGTTCCATCCAAATTCTTTTTTTCCAAATTTGAGAAAAAGAGAAGGAGCCGTATTACGTTTCATGAAATTCAATCGTCCAACCGGTTACTTTCCATCCTTTCCGCTCTTCGAGAACCTGACGACGGTCACATACCTCGCTAAAACGAAAACACACCCATCATAAGGCCAATATCTCTCTCTGAAAAGTGTTACTGTCACACTTTGCACGAAATCCGGTTCGAAAGGGCGTTATTTTTCTTTTTGATCTTTTTCTGTTAGGAAGAAAAAATATACATCGTGGTCGACTTTTGGTAGTACTTTTTGTTCCTACGGATTAAAAAGGATAAGAGAGTGAGAGAGGGGAGGGGGGAAATTTCCTGGCCGAGAACTATATTTCATCTAAAAAGAAGGGTCCCTTTCCCATGGCGGAACCAGCTCGACCTGCCTCACCAGCAGGTACTGCTTCAACCGTCGATGGAACTGAAAACCATGGCGAACGTGGGCTTTCGGACAGCACACAGACTATAGCTAGCACGAACACCCGGCCCGACCATCCCAGGGTCACGATCGTGACACCCGAAGATTACAGAGGAGATGAAGGTTTGTATATATCATTCGAAGGAATTCTATATCCCTTTTTTTTAAGGGTTTTTTTTGGGGGGGAGAATGTTGTGGCTGATATATACATATTATTTCGTATAAATATAGCAGAGAGCATGCGAACTACGACCACCGCGAGAGAACGCCGAGATAGACAGTCCGCTCCACCCGCCGTATCACGTCCCACAGCTACCAGACGACCGTCCACCCATCGCAAACATACCTACTCAGTCGACGACAACTCCGAAGAGGTTCTCGAGGACCAGAGACTGACCAAGCAGCTGCAACGGGCAGAGGCCTCACGGGTATCCTTGACCACTGTGAGGAAGAATAGCGCTATCGGACCGGGTTCTTTACGGAGAAGAGAGACTGGTAGTCTGCCTGCTACGGTTCCGGAGATCTTGGAGGAGGACGCTATAAGTCCTACAGCTACACGACAACCTTCTGAACCTGCTCAGGAGGATGAGGAGGAGGAGGAGCTTCCCATTGAAGAAGAAATGGTTCAAACGCCTGCAAGTGAGGAAGAGGAGGAGGAGCATTTGGAGGAAGGGGAGCAGACTTTGAAGGTATACCATGGTAGCTCACTCTTGGTATTGTTACTACAGATGACTGACTTGACATGTGAAAAAATAGGAACGTCAAGAAGCCATCAACGAAACTCATCCCTTCGGTGTCAAGATCTGGAAGTCCTCGCTGTACAAGAAGGATCGTTCGGTGCAGAAGCTAGCGGAGGAGGATGTGCACTCGGCACCGGGAGCCGGTATGGGCACGATCCAACAGATCGGTAATCTGATGTGGACCTTGACATTCGGTTGGTGTATGGCCACCGTTACATTTCTATCGGCGGTGATATGCTACCTTACTTTCACCAGAAGCGGTAGGGAGTACTCGAAGGTCATGTGGGGGTTATCAAAATATCTCATCTACCCGTTCGGACAGTACATCCAGCTAAGCCAGGATGAGAACTACCTGGACGAGGATTCCGGCGAGGGCAGAAGTATCAGTGAATACGAACAGTGGCAGGCGGGCGATCTTGAGGAAGGTAGATTGTTCTTCGGTCCCCTGACGCCGAGTCCGTTGGTCGGACATGGTCGGAACAGCATGGATAACGTTAGCGAGGCCGACTCGGTCGATGGCTCGAACGAGCGGACTGGCCTGCTCGGCGGTGACGGAGTCGACTCGGATAACCAGCCGAATGCTGGAAAGAGACGGAGACTGTTCGGACGTGGGAAATGGACCCTAGGGCGTGTTACGTTCTACATTCTATTCTACTGTATTATTGGTAGGTTTTAATATTCCGGCTTTCTCTGATTTTTTTTTTGAGGGGGGCTTCTTGAGACTAATTTTTTTTTCTAGGCCCCATGCTCTTTTTGGTCTCCACCGCTTGCTGGATCATTGTTTTTACGATTCCGATGGCCCGTGTGAATGGCATCCTTCTATCTCACCTTAGGAGGCATCCTCTGGCGTTATCGTTCCATTCCGATGAGACACGCAGCTCTAGGAACGACCACTCGCCGGTATTGGTATGCACATACAGAGCAGTGGGGTGGAAGTACTACAAGTATACAATCGACGGTACAAATATCTTCCTAATCAACTTAATGCTAGTTGTCGTGTTTGTGGTTTTCGACTACTGGGTCTTGCACAAGCTATTCGACTACCACGGCTTCCTCACCAGCTCTCCTACGCTCTTCGTGTTGGCTCTGTTGTCTATCATCCCGCTTGCATACTTTATTGGGTTGGCTGTTGCCTCGGTGTCCGCGCAGTCGTCGATGGGTTTAGCTAGTGTGCTGAACGCATTCTTCTCGACCATCGTCGAGGTCTTCCTCTACTGCGTTGCATTGTCGCAGGGCAAGGGTAGGCTTGTAGAAGGCAGCATTGTTGGAAGCATCCTAGCCGGTATCCTGTTGATGCCCGGTCTCTCCATGTGCGCGGGTACCGTGTTCAGGAAAACGCAGCATTTCAACGCTCAGAGCGCAGAGGCGACGATGACAATGTTGTTGTTTGCCGTTATTGGAGCCTTCGCGCCGACGTTGTTTTACCAAATCTACGGAACGGTTAGTGCCAATATCATGCGTAATATCTTTGAATTATTTTTTTTTGCTAACATAAGCGGTTTTTAGTATGAGTTGAAATGCCGTGACTGTGAGGAGGAATTTTTGGGCGCGAGAACAGAGGACTGTCGGAGATGTTACTTTGCACAGCCTCCCTCGGTTGATGACCCGTTCTACGCCAAAGCTGTCCAGCCGTTCTGCTATATGGCATCCGTGCTTCTCGTCATGGCCTACGTTATCGGCTGTCTGTTCACGTTGAAAACTCACGCACAGCTGATCTGGGCGACGCCTGAAAAGCCGCCTCAGCACCCGGTATCACACTCGCAGAAACCGCGCCAGAGCAGCGAATCAGTCGGAAAGCTTCCGGATATTCAGCGCGTCAACGGTGGCGCATCGATTCGGGAATCCCCGGTTTATAGGCGGGTGCTGGGTCAGACTCTCACCTCGGCCGGGTTGGCGCGATTACCCTCAGGATCTGCCCAGAGTTCGACACCGCACCTGGTCTCGGCTTCAGAATCTGCTATGACGACTGGGCGTGCCGGAGGCTCCCGTGAACCCGTTCACCTACCGCATCAGAAGCCCTTCCCATCTCTCTCTACCGAGGAAAATGAGTCGTTGGTCCGCGGGGTGGCCGAGATGGTTGCCACTGCGGCGGCGGCTGCGACGGTTGCGACGGTTGCGACGGTTTCCGCGAGCACGACGTTCGGCGAGGCTGGCGCGAGCACGGCCAGCTCCTCGGAACACCCCAAGAAAGTATCGCAGAAAGTCGCGGAGAACGCCGTCACCGAGGCTGCGCACGGCGGCGGGGCTGCAGGGCACGACGCACCGAACTGGAGTCGCACGAAGAGTTTGGTTATCCTGTGCGGCGCTACGGTTCTCTACGCTGCGGTTGCGGAGATCTTGGTCAGCACTGTGGATGTCGTCCTTGAGAATTCGAACATCGATGAGAAGCTGCTGGGTATTACCCTGTTCGCGTTGGTCCCGAATACCACCGAATTCCTGAACGCCATCTCGTTCGCGATGAATGGGAATGTCGCGTTGAGTATGGAGATTGGATCGGCCTATGCCTTACAGGTTTGCCTGCTGCAGATGCCGGCCTTGGTTGCGTGGACTGCGTGGACGACTGGTAACATTTTGGATCAGGATCGGTACAACAAGATGTTCACGTAAGCCTTTTCCCTTTCCCTTTATTTTAGAGTTTTTTTTGGAGGCTGGTGAGGATTCGAGCTAATGGTTTGGGTTGTACAGGTTGATATTCCCCCAATGGGATATGGTCACGATCGTGCTGTGCGTGCTGATGTTGACGAACATTGTACACGAGGGAAAATCCAATTACTTTAAGGTTAGTGGAGGTTTTTTTTTTTTTTNAAATATGTGGTATATCGTGCTGACTAAAAACAATGATATAGGGCTCTTTCCTCTGCCTGTCGTATCTGACGGTGATGCTGGGGTTCTACTTTAGCGGATATAATTATCTCGCCGGAGGGGCCAACGAAAAGGCTCAGATGTTCGACACGCTCACTCGAGGGGGCCAGCCGAGCTACTTTTTGGGGAACAAATACGGACACCCCTCGAACGGGTTGAGTGTTCAGGGGTAAATATATCCTCTTTGTTTCAATTTTTTTTTTTTTTTTTTTTCGCCCTCGCCATTGCCTGCATGTCTGCCTGCCTTTGAGGGAGCATCTATGCTTGAAGCGTCTGTATATCATCATATCACTCGGTCTCGTACCTTTTTTGTTTCTGTGTATAGTTGTTATATTGTGCCTAGTTAGGGTAGGCCATGGCATATCTTCTCGATATTCAGCTGTTTTATATCCTTCGGTTTCATTTTTGGGTACGTATATTTGTATAACTGAGCGGGAGAAATTGGGAAGGGCTTGTAACGTTGCGGCAGATATGGTTTATAATTATGGTTTATTTTTGATAAAAAAGACAAGACTGGCTTTCGATGTACATCATATTTGGTATTTTATAACCTGCTACAGGGGCGTTTTTTTTACATGCAGGTTTTAAATTTTTCTTTTTCTTTCTTTTTTTTTTTACAGCATCGGTCTGTTACATTATTGTGTATTTGTTTAGGTGGCTTAGGATAGCGGATTGCGTTAGCAATTATAAGTGCTGTTCGTTTTTGAGTGTAGTATTAGGATATACGAAGGGTGAAGTTGATCTTATATTATATCACAGAGATCGAAACGGCTATACTAGTACCAGTGTTATATCATATTTTCCTTATTCAAGTCATCCACGTGCTTATGTAAACGAGTAGTTAAGCCCTGTCAATATGGTATATATTGGAGTAAATATTACCAGGTGTATGATGACATTGTGCTTGCTTGCCCATGCTAAATTCTTTGTCGAGGATGTTTAGGAAAGGTTGTGGCACTTTTGAGGAATTCTATTGGATGGGAGAACACCCTTTTTTTTTTTTTTTTGGTTAAGTATTGGGAACGGGACTAAATGGGA
>JAJTTS010000018.1:0-82913 GCA_036971165.1 Arthrobotrys iridis | reverse complement strand
TGTAACCTAACCCACTGCTCGTATGCCCATATGGTGAACCAGCGATTGATCGGATTGTGGCTGACTCTTTTTTTTTAGATTCCTCGAATCCAGAGATATTCCGTTTAGTGATACGAGAACGATGACCCACCACGGCGGTTCAGAGGTTCTCTCCCCCGCTTTGACTGGAGGTCTGTTTAGTCTGTTTAGTCTGTTTAGCTTGTGGCTTGGGCTGAACTTTTGTATATTTAACTTTAACACAGGCCAGATCCTTTTTTTTATGTTTGGTTGGGTTGGGATATCCATCGATGGTGGTTTAATCATGCAAGCTGCAAGGCTTTCGGGAAGTCGGGCGCCAAAAAAAAAAAAAGAGGGCATAACGCTAATTTGAGGATTTTTTTTTCCTGCAGAAGCGCAGAAAAATATTAAGTTAATACATACTTATACTCTTGACAGATGCCCCAGTTCGGTGGCAGAGACGAAATTTCCTTTATGTCCGGTGTCCGGTAGTTGGTTCATTTAGCCTTTTGAGGCTTTCGCGTGGGAATGAACAAAATTGTAAACCTCGTGGCGTTTTCCTGTTCACTAAAAATTTTTTTATTTTTTTATTTTTTTTTCATAATTCGCGCTGAGGCAAAAAAAAAAATAAAAAATTTAAGAGACAAAAGACGACGTTGAAGGTTCAATAATCAGACATGTACGGATGTAATGTAGGTTACTGTGCCCAGCCTCGTAAAAATTGCGGGTAGATACGTCCGTACATGCGGTGGACACTGTCCAGATAGATTAAAGCTTGGCTGGGGGGGAGGGTCACGGTATATGTAAATGGGTGTGCGGTATGGTGGGAAATGCACCCCGCTTCGCATACCAAAAATAAGTTACTCAAGCACTTTCCACGACAGCAGCGTTTAAGAGAAAAAAAAAAAAATGAGGCAAATGATAGGGCCTGTTCCCTGTCTGATTGTATTTCCATCCCATCATGGGGTTTCTCTCTCTCTCGTCGAGACAGAGGAGGATGGAAAGCAGGGGGTTTCTGTGGGGGGGGGAGAGCTAACTGCCCCGTTCACTTTCCAGAGACAGGTTTTTTTTGGTTTTGGTTTTGGTGGAGTCAGGAGCTCGAGCTCGAGCTGGTGAGCGGGGTGTGCCCTCTCTTGATATTCTTTTAGCTGTCCTTTTTTTTTGCTCGTGAAGGGCAGGTGAGATGGATGCTAACGAAAGCAGGTTATCAGTCCCCCGTGTTTACATGTAGTATCTATCCAGTGGTAAGAGCGAGAGTGTACGATGCAATGTAGATGATACCTCAGATGTGAACGTGATTGCTCTTGCTTCTCCAGTACTTGCCGGGTAACTCGCTGCGGTCTGTTCCTGCGCGAGGATGCAAGAGAGGAGACCAAAAACCAGGCAGACCAGGCAGGGAAGAAGGAATGTGCTTTCCTCGATGATGAAATCATCACCGCAGCTGCTTCGAGGCCGGAACCAAGCAGGAAGTAGTACTTCATCGGATCAAACAAAAAGCTGGTCGCTGTTGGCTAGCGTCCTTTTTATTTTTTTTATTTTTTTAGATATTCTTTCCCATCGACCTCTGTGAATCAGAATCAGAATCAGGATCATTAGCATTTCCATCTCTATCTGCATCTCCATCTCCATCTTCATCTGCATCTCCATCTTCATCTTCATCTTCATCATCGGTGTCTTCTATATTGAACTACATACCTGGCTTGGTTGTGGTGGCTTGTTCGGTCCTGTCATCGTCTGTTTCATGCATCTCCTTCGTCTTCTTCGTCTTCTTCGTCTTCCTCTTTGGGTCTTGTAGCTTCTTCATGCCGGGTTGCTGTTGACTGGATGCCCAGCAGTGCTTATTACCTACCACAACCCCCCACCACCACCACCGCCAGGCCTATCTATACTCTTGACATCTACTTCACCATCAGCTTCAACTTCAACCTAACATCAACATCAACATCGTCATCGTCATCGTCATCGTCTTATTCGTCTTCCTCCTCCTTCTACTCCTCCTCTCCGTCTTCCGAAACACCTTCTCGACGGTACCTACATTGAGACCACACACACAAACACACACACCACACACACAAACATCCATGCGGGCTTCCCAGCTCTGGCGCTGAAACAGAGCCGGCGAAGAGGTTATTACTGCCTGGAACGACCGACCCGCAGCATCGGATCCCGCTGATTACGCTATTCGCCAGATTTTATTCCCTCCTAACCGATACCGTGAGGAAAAAAAAAAAAAAAAAAAGAGGTAGTTAGAAGGAATGAAAGACAATAAAATAACTAAAATAAAAATAAAATAAAATAAAGCAGCCAACCAGCCCACCGGTCATAGCTTCCATACGTCCATATCGATACTCACCTTACCACATACATACATACATCTCATCTATCTATCTACACATCTACCTACTTCCTACTTGCTACAAACCGCTCCATCCCATCTATCGATCTTATATATCTATCGATCGATCGCATCCGTCGACACGGCCAGGCTCAGGCCGGAAACCTTTCCATACTTTCTTTCTCTCTCCCCCTTCTCCGAGCTTCAAAAGCTCGAGGTCCCTATCGATAATTCTCCATTCTCATCTCTCTCTCGCTTTTCTCTCGCTCTTTCTCTCTAGCTCACTTCATCCATCTCGGAAGCCTCCAAAGTCCCCTCCGAACCCGACACTGTTTCCTATTCTTCCCGGCTACGGAGCCCCTCATCGTTCACATTCCCAAGCAAGGAAGACAATAGATCGATCGAAAAAGGGAAACACACGGTCCCCCACATCATCCTATTTTGTCCTATTATTCTTATTTTTAACAGACTTCCTTCTTTTTTTTTATCCAACTTAAACTTTGGTAGAATTTTGGGTGCTGCCTTTTCCCGGGTCAGCACTTTCCAATAAAATTCACCGTGTTCACCCCGCCACAGATCACGTATCTCAAGATGGAACAGCCGGCAGTCAGACCGCAGCTTACGAAAACCGTGCCGACAGTTCAACAACATCATCATGTCCAGACGCCTCAGCAGCAGCATCAGTCGCAATCAGACGCTGTGGCGACTGATTCCCTAGTCAATGGGGATTACAAAAAACAGGTACACTCTCGTCGCCACTCTCACATCCTCACTCTCACTCTCACTCTGTTTCCCTCTTCTTCGGCTTCTTCTTCTTTTCGCTCGATGCCATAAGTGTCACCTTGGTTTCTTTTCTCTTTTTCCTTTTTTCTTTCCTTTTTGTTTTTCTCTCTGCTCGCTCAGTTTGGTTTAGGGGAATTTTATGAGGATTCCTTTTTTTTTGTTTAAACTGACAACATGTCTCTTCAGGGCCAGAAGAGAAAGGGCCAAGAATTACGGCCTATCATAACGGCCGACGGCAAGCCAGTTGTCGGGGAGGCTGATAGCATAGCTCAGGTCCAGTACATCGCGGCGAACCCGTAAGTTCAAGTCGTCCCAACTTTTTTTTTTTTTTTTTTGGTCTTAGTGTATTCTTACTGCTTCCTCCCGGAAACGCCCCCGTTTTCTTATATGCATCAATTTTCTGCATACTTTACCATTGTTCCCGTTGCCAGTCACCAGAAACGTGGGTGTTTGAAGATCTGCGCGAATAGCTCTCGATCCTCGATTTCCCGCTCCTCCCCGTGCCATCCCAATGTCGTTGCGTCTACCTGTCTGTTCCAGTGTCGCTTCTGCAGCTCCCGGAGCTTTAAACTTTTCTCTAGCACTACCCCCTCAAGAAATCACGTACACTGACATCATGAGAAATAAAAAAAGGACACTCGTCGAGCCATCCGATGCTACCCCGTCCCAAAAGGCGTACACCGTTACGGCCGCGATTCCGGAATCCCAGGCCAGACAGCAATCTGACGACTCGGAGGAGGACAACGAGGTCACAGCCGATGAGGAGGATTTCGAAGACTACTGCAAGGGAGGCTATCATCCTGTGGAAGTCGGCGAGCAGTTCAAAGATGGGAAGTATACGGTCATACGGAAGTTAGGCTGGGGTCATTTTTCCACAGTCTGGCTTTCGAGGGACAACGAAACCGGCCGACATGTCGCCCTGAAGGTGGTGCGTAGTGCGGCACACTACACGGAAACAGCGTTGGACGAGATCAAGTTGCTTCAGAAGATCGTAACCGCAAAGCCGGACCACCCTGGTAGACAATTCGTAGTCTCGCTGCTGGACTCGTTCGAGCACAAGGGCCCCAATGGTACCCATGTGTGCATGGTTTTCGAAGTACTCGGGGAGAACCTTTTGGGTTTGATAAAGAAGTGGAATCATAGGGGTATTCCAATGCAACTTGTCAAGCAGATCACGAAACAGGTCCTCTTGGGTCTCGATTACCTGCACCGGGAGTGCGGGATTATTCACACGGACTTAAAACCGGAAAACGTGCTCATCGAGATCGGAGACGTCGAGTCGATTGTGCGACTTGTGGAGGGCGACACAGCCAAGGTCAATGGTGACAAATCGAAGCCGGAGAGACCGTCGAATAGGAGACGGAGACGCACTCTGATAACTGGCAGCCAGCCCTTACCATCACCGGTAGCGACAACATTCGGCGCGAACCCGTTCTTCGTACCCAAATCAAAAACACATAGCCATAGCTCGTTAAGCACGTTTATGGACTCGTCGGACAGCTCGACCCATCTGGACCCGGAATCTGCAAATAGCTCGAGGGAGAAGACAGCGTACGTTATTCTCAGACATTGCAAGAACAAAAATATTTTTATTCCCATGTTTTAAATAGTTTTGCGAGCATTATACTAACTACACAACAGCGAACTACTCACAGGTGCAATCTCCGGGATAAATCTCGAGAAAGCCGCAGACGAATCCGAACAGACCCAGGAGACACCCTTCCCGAACGACATGATCAAAGTGAAAATTGCGGATCTCGGAAATGCCTGCTGGACGAATCACCATTTTACCAATGATATCCAGACTCGGCAATATCGCTCGCCCGAGGTTATCCTGGGAGCGAAGTGGGGCGCGAGTACGGATACTTGGAGTATGGCATGCATGGTAGGTTCCCGCTGATATCAACGGGTTCTGTGTCTCAGCTAATTTGGCTAGGTGTTCGAATTGATTACCGGAGACTATCTGTTCGATCCTCAGCAGGGGACGAAGTACGGCAAAGATGATGACCACATTGCGCAAATAATAGAACTGTGTGGTAGTTTCCCACGGCACCTATGCATGGCAGGGAAGTGGTCCATCGAGATTTTCAACAGAAAGGGCGAGCTTCGGAATATCCACCGGCTTCGCCATTGGGCTCTCCCGGATGTGCTCCGAGAGAAATACCACTTTACCGAGAAGGATGCGAACGAGATTGCTGATTTTTTGCTGCCGATGCTCGAACTAAATCCCGAAAAACGGGCGAATGCGGGTGGGATGAGCGGTCACCCGTTCTTGGTGGATGCGAAGGGACTGGAGACCCTCAAATTAGATATTCCTGTTGGATCGAGGGGCGGCATAGAGGGATGGAGCTCCGAGGTAAAGAAAAGATAGTTGATGTTAATATGCATTGGGTCTCATGTGGAGGAGGAGGAGGAGGTGCAAGTTAGTTATAACTTTGACTGGCTCTCTAATACGAATTCATCCACGTTTTTACAACGACAAGCTTCGCCTGATGCCCTTTTATCCCCAATTTTTTTTTTTAATTTTAACATCCGTTTATTTATGTGGCTATGAGGAGTCTCTTTTGTCATTATAAATACTACTCTGGACAGGGCCTGCAAGACGAAATCCGCGGTATTTTTACATTTTCTTTTTTTTTCTTTTTCCATATATCGGACAGCGAGATGAGAGAATGCGAAAAGGGAGGGGATATCGGATTTTTTACGACCACGATCATTTTATTTCCCTTCTTATTACCCAACCTTTTTTTTTTATAACTTACTAGACTTTTTTTGATTTCGCTTCCTGCCTGTCGTCGTTGACAGATTCTGTTCCCTTCTTTTCTACTCACTTTGGTCACCAAAGACTCTTTTTTTTATTTTCTTTTTCTATTACTACTAGGACTACGACTACTACTACCTATCGTGGATCTTGCAGGAACTCCCGCACCAAAGTCATTCGCTATAACATCTGGAACCGGCGTTACCAATCCGTCGCTGGGGTTTTTGTTTTATTACTACTATATACTACAAATACACGCACTATAACGAACTGTATACGTACCGTGGTGTGTATTCGTATATGTATATGTGTGTCTGTTTATGGGCGAAAACGCTGTATAGCTATATACGAGATATTTAAATATCTTTGAAAGCAAGCCTCTTACTCTCTCTTCTTTTTCTGAAATTTAAGATTTCTTTCGTGTGAACGGGAAGGTTATTTGCCAATGCCCTTAGTCGGTCGAGTAGTATATGGCACTGCTCTGTCTGAAAAGCCACAGGCACATGCAAATGAGTGGACTTTCCTTTTGTAAGAATGCAGAGGCGTCGTTACACGGACTTGATGATTATCAACTGGGATGGATGGTAATCTTGAAGGCAAAAGCTATATATATATACATAATTTGTATGATTTGTATATGGACAGAGGTGCTTAAGTAAAGTACCTGAGAAAGTATCTATCCATTTGGCGATTCGTCAGCGCGGAAAGCGGGAAGCTTGCGGGCTGTCCGGAGCCTCTGAAACCTCCAACCCGCATTTCTTGGCGGTAGTACCTGGCCACTGCCATTCGAATTCCTTGCTGCGGCGGTGACATCAAACTGCGCCAAAAGTATAACCAGACCGACAAATCGAAGCTTGCGGATCCTGCGAAAACTTGGCTGCAGAAGATACCTAGGCGTCCAAGTTGATGATAATATTACTACCGCTACACATTAAAGGGGGAAAAAAGCTTTCGCCAATTGCCGAACTACTGAGTATAATACAGCAGGGGGGCGGGATGTTCCATTTAATATTTTCCCCTTCCTGCCCCTCCTCCTCGGACGTTCATGGTGTCAGCTTTTTGCGCTGGTGATATTGGATGTACATGTTATATAAGCCGTCGACTGGGCGCTCGACATTGCTTTCCCCCCCGGAGACTCTTTCTAAAATTTTACGACTCCTTTTCTTTTTTTCATATATGTATATCAATAGGTTCTCTTGATTTCTTTGGCTTAGGAAATATAGTTATATTCGAGTACGAAACGGGTTACTAAAAAAAATAAAAATAAAAAATAAGATAAAATGCTGAAGTTCGAGTCGTTACGGCGTCGACAGACCCTGCCGACCTCTGACGACGAGTCGGATTCAGACTCCGATATCAGCGTCCTATCCGTCACGGACACACAGACGTTGGTTGGAACCATCCGTTCGGACGGTAAACCGAAGGGGAATGTCAAAAATACGTACGTTCTTTTTTTTTTTTTTTTCCCTCCCCCTCTCCCCCCAATTCAACCTCAAAACATACAATTGACATTGAAAAATTTTATACAGCGGCCTCGACAGACTATGGAACCTCGCCCTTCAGCGGCTCGACGACAAGAGTCGCAGCCGGGTGATCTACGAAGGCAAGCTCACGGGCCAGAACAACACATTCCGCCTCCTCCTCGACGGGATCCAGCGCCAGCAGAGCGCGGTCGCGGAGAGTAGGCTGTCCTACACCCGCAAGAATGGGGAGAAGGTCCTGGTGAGGGATAAGATGGAGAAGGTGGTGACGTGGTTCACGAAGTCCCAGCTGTTCGAGTTTGGGAACGTCCTCAGCGAGGTTTCCATCTGTGAGTTTCATATATATATTTATATTTATACACTTATATATAAATTCCCCTCTGAGCTTGGAGTAGTTATACTTTGGTATGCTTTGGCTTATATCTGACATGACAAAACGTATAATATATGGTAGACGCTGCGATTCCGTGGGCGTGCATCAGCACTATCTTCACGGTGACAGAGCACCACATGCAAGCCGACAGGGACGTCATGGAAGGGGTGGAAGACGTATCCAACATGATTGCGCGGTACAGTCACTACCACGATGCCTACCTCACGGGCGACGACGATTACGATGATATCATGAAGGAGAGGCTCGAGGAGGCCGTTGTCAAGACTTTTGCGGCGGTGTTGGAGTTTTTGTCCCAGGTTATCAGGTTTTATAAGGGGTCTGAGAAACGGAGAAGTATGTTCTTTCTTCTATTTTCTTCCCTCTCTTCCTTTTTTTCTTTCTTTCTTATGTCTATTGATGGAAGGGGTGGTTTGCTAATTATTGGGGGGAGATAGGGCGGATGCTGCGCACGTTCAAAGCGATATCTATTAGCACCATGGTTACGCAGTGTATGAGGAACGTGGTAGGTGAGGACGATCAAGTCGTCAAGATCCTTGGGATGATGGATACGGACTACCGAAGGAAGACCAGAGCGTTCATGGACGTGAACTTCACGGACATGCGGAACGTCCTGATGAGCATCCAAGCCCAAGTCGATGACTTTAAATCCATGATCCAGGGGGACGATAAAAAACTGCAGGGCATCGTTGATAAAATCATGAATGCGATTGTTCCGAAGGTTGAGCCTATCGAGACGTTGAAGAACTGGTTGGGCGGGTGGGTCATCGAAGATACCTTTCGGGATGCGAATGATATCCGCATGGAGAACACCTGTCGCTGGCTGTTAGAACGGGACGAGTATGTCAAGTGGAAGCAGCAGTGCGATGAGACGAAACTGCTGTGGATATACGGCCCCCCCGGGTCAGGGAAGAGTATCCTGTGCAGCACCGCCATCAAAGACCTGAAGGACTCGCAGCCGAGTGCGCATAACGTTGCGTTTTTCTTCTGCTCTGCGCGGTTCGAGAACACGAGGGATCCGGAGAGCATTGCCCGTTCGTGGGTGCAGCAGTTGCTCCAAGACGAGTTCGCGCACAGGGAGGCCAGCGAGTACTACGCCAAGCAAAAGACCGGGTCGAGAGCTTCCATGCACAATGTCTGGGAGCTCTTCACGAGGATCACGCAGAAGATGGAGGACTGTATCTGCGTCCTCGACGGGCTCGATGAGTGCTTCAAAATCGGCGCTGCGATGGCGCATAAGGCTACCACGAACCGGTGGCAGGATTTCCTCATGAAGCTGGAGAGACACTCCAGGGGTACCAGGGCTAGGTTATTGCTGGTTAGCAGGGACGAACCGGATATCAGGCAGAATCTGGCGACTTGGAAGTCCCACGGCATCACACCTATTCAAGTCACGGAGTTGGAGGTTAAGAGTGAGTATACCCGGTCCGATATCCAGCTGTTCGCGCTGAAGAGCGTGCAGGATGCCGTTGCGTACGCCGATCCTCCGGTTTCAAAGGATACGGTTGTGAAGCTGAGCAACCTAGCGGCCGAGAAGGCCAAGGGCATGTTTCTGTACATCACCCTGTTGAAGAACCGGCTCGAGCAGAGTATCGCCAACGGACGGACCGAAGAGAGTCTCTGCGAGTCGGTGGATGAGCTGGGTGACTACGATGAAGCGTACGGGCGGATCTTGGATATGATTCAGTCTTACAAGGGAGAGAAGAGGATTAGAGCGGAGGCGGTGCTCCGATGGGTGTTATTCGCAGCACGGCCGCTGCAGATGCAGGAGCTGGCAGAAGCTCTCGAGGCGGCGATGTATACGAGCAACGGGACCCAGCAGGTCCAGCACGCGAGAGGATCCCTGGTGCCGCCGGAGAAGTTGACGTCCGGGTACTTTCAACAGATCATCTCGCTCTGCGGGTCCTTTGTGATATCTTCGGAGAAGGCCAGCACTTCCGACCTGCTCAAGACGGTGGACTTTGTGCATTTCACAGCCAAGGAGTTTTTGTTGGCGCCTGCGGATCCAGTTGATGTGTACGGACGTGAAGGTTTTCATTTTGAAGATGAAGCCCGGCATCAGGCGACCCTTGCAGAGATATGTTTACGGTACCTCTGCAGCGACGATTTTAAAAGGCCGTACGGGAAGGTTACGCAGAAGCTTCTGGACGAGAAGAGGGCTGCCTTCCGGTTTTTGGACTATGCCACATCCTTTGTCTTTCAGCATATACAGAACGCTGGGAGGGCGGCGATGGAAAGAGAAGGGATACAGTATCTTCTGAATCGGTTCTTTGGGAATCATTCGGATAACTGGTACCTCTGGGCATACCTTTACGAGACGAGAGAGGATGGTGATCACCCGAAGAAGCCCGCGGCGGGGTTTGATACCCAAGACTTCAAACCGGCGAGTAAAATGTATTATTGTGCTCTGTTCGGATTGGTGGACACCATGAAGCATCTGCGTAGCATCGGCGCATCCGGAGATCTAGACGCGCAGACCGGGGAGTACGGAACACCGCTTCAAGCAGCCATCGCGCACAAACATGAAGAAGCCGTGAATCTACTCCTCGAGTGGGGAGCCAACCCGAATATCACGAAGCAAAACGATAACGCACTTCATGCAGCCGTCAGAACGAATGCGTCGAACACCGTCCAGCTGCTGCTTCAGCATGGTGCGAAGATTGATGATGACTTGTTGCTGCAGGCGTTGAGGAGCAATGATTTGGAGATCTTTCATCAGCTTTGGACACAGATTGAGAAGTCCGGGAGTAGGATTGAGAACAAAGAGGCCCTGTTGGATGAAGTCGCCAAGGAGCCGGGTGTGGAGACTTTTATCAAGCTGTTGCTCAGGTCCGGGACGAGCATCCTCTGGAAGGCGGGTGGGTTTCACACACCGCTTTATCGAGCGGCGGCTCACGGCAGGCTTGAAAATGTTCGGTTGATACTTAAGGAGGCCCAGCGGAGGGTTTGCTTGCCCGCAGTTCTCGAAGCCGGAGATAAAGCCGGGAGGACCCCGGTTTGGATGGCTGCGGCGAACGGGTCGATCGAAGTCATCGAACTGCTGGTCAAGTACGGCGGGGAGCTTTTCGTTTTGAATAACAACAAACGGAACGCTTTGCATGCGGCGGCGCGGTTCGGTCATCCGCAGATGATACTCTACCTTGTCGGCGCCGGGTTCAGCGTGAACAGTTGCGATGACACCAGATATCAACCGCTACAGCTCGCGGTGCAGAAGAATCAGTACGAAGCAGCGAAGACGCTGATAGAACTCGGTGCTCCCATCAACGCGAAGAATGTACACGGGTGGTCGAGTCTGGAAGAAGCGGCGCACGTAGGGGATAATGCAGAGATGGTCAAGCTGCTGCTAGATTACGGTGCCGATATCAACTCTACTGATTCCGACGATGTCTCGGTTTTGAATCGGGCAATAATCGCGGGGAATAAGGAAGTGGCAAGGTTGTTGATTGATAGAGGGGCCAGGATCGATAAAAAGAATAAATGGGGCCAGAGTGGTTTGCATGAGTGTGCGAGGCATGGGAGGCCCGAGATGTTGAAGTGGTTGATTGAAGCCGGGATGGCATCCGAAATTGATGCCCCCGACCAGACTATCGGGATGACGCCGCTGTATCATGCAGCCGAGCAAGGGCGTCCGATGATGGTCAGGGCGCTTATCAAGCACGGTGCTAACGTCAATGTAAAAACGTTGGAAGGACGGTGGACTCCGCTGCATGAATCAGTCAAGAAAGGGTATCTGGAGATCACTGAGATGCTCCTCGCGGCTGGAGCCGATCCCAACGCTGCTAACGATGACGGGGTTACGTGCTTCCACTGCTGCTGGTTGACAGGGGCTGTATCCTTGGCGTCTCTATTGTTCGCCCACGGGGCCGATATTAATGCGAAGCGGAAGGATCATTTTACGGCGTTGCATTACGCCTGCTTCGAGGGGAGACCTGAGCTGGCTGAATTCTTGGTCAAGAGCGGGGCGAATCTTGAAGACGAGACGAGGGAGGGGTATTCGCCGCTGCAGCTGACAATGTTGAGGAATCACTGGGGTATCGCGGAGATGCTAATTAAACATGGCGCCGATATCAACCATAAGGACAGAAAGAGCTGGACGCCGTTACACCGAGCGGCGAATATGGGACACACACAGATGGTTGAGATGCTGGTCGCGCAGCCGGGGATTGATCTGGAAGCGTGGAATGACCAGTTCACGACAGCCATTAACGATGCAGTCAACAATAACAGACACGAGGTCGTCCGGATTCTGGCAAAGGCCGGGGCGAACCTTGAAAAGACGTCGAACGATAGTCCCTGGCCGTTGATCATCGAGTCCGTATTCAAGGATATCAAGTGTTTGGAGGCACTCCTGGCCTGCGGAGCCTCCATCTGGGTCAAGGATCCGTACGACTCCGTTTGTGCGCACGCAGCTGCCTGGAACGGGAAAAACGAGCATCTGGAGCTGATCCTCCGACATCTTGAGGTTAAATACCCGGACCGCAAGAACGAATACCTTGATCAGAAGAATATGTGGAATCGAACTCCTTTGATCGATGCTTGCATGAGTAACAACGTCGATTGCGTCGAAACGCTGGTGAGGTACGGAGTTGATGTTAATACCCGCGGCCAGAGGAAGAACCTGAGGCCGATAACTATAGCGGCTGAGGCGGGTCACCATGAAATCATGAAACGTCTGATGAAATCTCCTCAGATCAGATTTGACGAGGAGGTCGGACAATTCTCGGCCCTTCACTGGACAACCGTCAAGGCGATGCCGGAAACCAGCAAAGCGCTTATAAAGAAGGATAGGAACAAGACTATCATTAACCATTCGGGGAACCAGGGGGGAACGCCCCTGATCGAGGCTGCAATCCATGATAGACCTTTCATCACACAATGGCTGATAGATGCCGGGGCGGATAAGCAGAAGGCCTGTAACTACGGCATGACACCGTTACACCATGCTTCCTGCCGGGATCATCCGAGGACGATAGAAGCCTTGATCAAAAACGGAGCTGACCTGGAGGCTCTAGATCTGCAGGGGAGAACACCGCTGGCGTGCGCGATCGATGGAGAAATTGGGAATACGGTGAAATTGCTGGTGAAGGCCGGAGCAAAGTTGGAGCATGTTGGGAAGGGAAGGCAGAGGACGGCGAGTTTGAATAACTGGTTGTAGTACCGGAAAGATGTTTTCGCATTTTTTGTATTTTGAAAAGTTGGAATGCTCTTGATTTTTTATATGTACATATTTTAGTATATGTGAAATGTGGGATTTCACTTTGGTGTATGTTATGAACAAACACTCTAGGGCGGATATATATATTTGCGTTCCTTCAGATATATATGGTACCTCTAAAGGATCCCAGGCAGCTTGCAGGTACTATTGATATCTTTGATTCAATCTTCAGTGAAATACTTAAGAATTCTAGGAATCTACGGCTGTAGATCACATCTTTGGATATGATGTGCAGGGATTAAACATTGACATCTCACAAAATACCACAGGACTTTTGCGTTGTAGAAGCACGGTATCAATATCGAGCGTCCATTTGCGAGGTTTGTTTAGACACCACGGCAGCCTAAATATGCTGCATTCGTAATAGCATCCAGATCTAGCATGTCACAGCTGCGATCTCGAGTCGATACCTTATGCAATCAGAGCCGTACGCTGGCTTGCCCTGTTCGGCCACCTGCGTTCCGAGCGTCCTGGACAGTTCGTCACCTGTGCGTCTACATCCCTGGTAGATTTAAATCGTTTTGTGCGCCCCGATCGAGCATTCTGGACAAACTTGATCGCTAGGGCAAAGAATTTGGAGTTCACAAGCACCACTTACCTTTGGAATGAATGGCGAGTCTCTGAACTGCTATTTTATCAGAATAGTATATATTGAGCATCTCCTCGCGAAGCTGTTCCGTGGATTTGAGACTACAAGCTTTTTTTCTTGGCTCGATCTTAACGGCTCTTGACCTTCGGCGGGCCTGGTTTTATCGTTGACGCTAACCTCGACAATCCAACGGAAGACAACGCAATACCCCCGAAGATGGCGAGGGGAAAGCTGCATATCCGTCTATCCAAGTCGAGGAGGCTGTCGATTATCATTGGGATATCGATGTGCTTCTTTGTGACTGAAATATCCAGTATGCGGCTTTACAGCAGAAATTTGAGGTGCACGCCGGGCTAACCCTGTGATAGTCGGATTTTACACGGGTTCTTTAGCGCTGGTCGCTGATGCCTTCCACTATGTACGCACTTCGATACCTACTTGATTGGAACACCGGACTCACGAGTAATATGATCTGATACAATAAAAAGCTCAATGATCTCATCGGATTCGTCGTGCAACTCGTGGCCTTTAAGGTTTGTGTAATCCGTACCAATCCCCGTGTGTTTGTGTAACCGTCCACACAAGCAATCACACGGCTGTGGAACCGGAGAGCTGACACTGTCCTTATTCGATTGCTAAACGGCAGATCTCTGAGAGGAGCGAATCGCCGAAGGAGCTCTGCTTTGGTTGGCAGCGGGCGAACCTGCTGGGTGCTTTCTTCAACGGAGTGTTCTTGCTGGCGTTGTCGGTGAGCATCTTTTTGCAGTCGATCGAACGGTTTATCGCAGTTGAAGGTGTGATCTTAGTCTTCAAGTAATACACTTATCTGGCTTTGGGGGTCTGACTGCTATGGTCTTATACAGAAATTCAGAACCCGAAGCTCATCCTCATTGTCGGGTGTATTGGTCTGACACTCAACATCATATCGGCCTTCTTCCTACACGGTACGTACAGCCCTATTCCAGACATTCGGAGCTACATATTTACTCTATCACACGCAGATCATGAGGAAGAAGTCAAGCATGTTATCAACAACGGCGGGGAAAGCGTCGGTACCACGGAACCTCACCGAAACTCCATACAACTAGCCGTAAGTAATACCGAAACTGGGTCCATTAAGTCTTGCTGACCAAATGATAGGAGGTTCAACAGGCACACCAAGATCACCGACACGAGACCTCACCGACGGAGGACACTCGGAAGCAATACGACCTCGGGATGATGGGTGTGTTGGTCCACGTCATCGGAGACGCGATCAACAATGTCGGGGTCATCGTTGTTGCTGTTGCTATTTGGAAGGCCGAAGGGCATGCGAAATACTACGCCGATCCGGCTGTTAGTATGTTCATCGCCATCATGATTTTCCTTTCAGTGATCCCGTTGGTGAAGAAGACCGGTATAATTCTCCTCGATACCGTTCCAGCGGGTGTCAACCCACAAGACGTCCGCTACGATCTGGAACAAGTGCCCGGCGTAATCTCGGTGCACGAATTACACATCCGACGGCTGAATCAACGAAAGACTATCGCTTCCGCACACGTAGTCGTTTCCTCGAGGGTTTTGGAAAACTTTGTGGAGCTCGCAAAGGTGCTGAATGAGTGCTTTCACGCTTATGGTATACACTCTGCGACGTTGCAGCCGGAGTTGGCGGACGAGGGCTCTGAAGGAGGGGATGGAATGAGTATCAGTTCTACTCAGGGTTTAAGGAGAAGACAGCCAAGTAATCGGCCTGTTTGCAGGATCACCTGTGGCACTACTACCTGTGAAGCTCTGACTTGCTGTAACTGAAGAAAAAACAAGACAAAAGGAGTTGTTTAGAGGTTCAAAATATATTTGGATGGGATTGGCTCAATATCTGGAGCATTTTTTGCTGTTTTAAAGTACTTAGTTATTGGAATCTATTGTTTGAAGACTACTCTACATGCTCAATCAGTGATTTGGTTATATACTCAGAGTGGTAATTTAACTAGATTTGATGAGCTTTATGGGGTGTTCTGCCCTACTTGCCCGGCGCTGAGCCTTACATATGTTTCCACTTGGCTCGCATCCGTAAACAAAAGTGGCATTAGCTGTGACTTGAACCCACTACAGTCTTGAATGAGCAAACCGCCTGCTACAACGGTGTTCGAGCTCGTCGACAAACGGTACTCCAGCAAATCCGCAACGTTACTGGCAAGATCGATTCTGTTCCCGTTGAATTTGCTTTTGGGTATCGCAAGATTAAGCAACCGGAAGCCATCCGGCTTTAGTAATTGTGATACGGAAAGATCAGGCGGACTGCAAAAATGCGCTGGCGTATTCGGTGTAAGGAGATTGCTAAAAGTAAAAATCCGACTCGTATCATCCGGATAAGTTCCTGTTTGACGGAAGGCGTTACCGGAGACCAAGACGTTGGACATGTTGTATATTCCCATATTGTACTCGAAAGATGGTAAATACTCATCCCTCCGATGAAGTGCCTTTTCAGCCGTCTTTGTGAAGATGGGTTTTTTGTTGTTATAGTTTTCGAAGAGGTTATTGACAATGTAGAAGGTCCCGAATCTCATCAGCGGATTTCGTGACATCGAATTTTGGAAATGGTTGCCGAAGACGGTGAAATGCATTTTTCCGATATCGCGGGGCCCTTCTTTCTCGCCTCCGCCCCAGAGGAGACTTTTGTGGTGGTTCGCCACGATGTTGTGTGAGAAAGTTATATTGTCGGATCCGTCTTCCACATCGAACAAGCCATCGTAGCGGTCGACTAACCACCCATTAATGAATTGTTCTGGCGGTACAAAACTCAGCCCGTCCTCAAAGATGTTACCATCAACCCACATCCCGGTGGTGGTAACAGCTGATATGGCATCGTACCGTGCGTTCCACGAGCCAGGGTAAGTTTCAGGCGCTGGGAAGCAATCTCGCGGAGAGCTCATTCTGAGATTCCGAATAATAATATTGGACTGCACATTGAAAATCAAACTGACGCCGTGGAGGTAAGCATTCTTGTCCCATCCGATAAGTGTCAGGTTTCCCTTGACATTTATTGATTCGTAAGCCTTCTGGCTATTCTGAGCTGTTCCCCGCCAGCCGTTCATTCTGGGCAGAAGAGTGGCAAGTTCTGTAGCGTTTCGGCCATCGATCGTTTGATTCGCCGCTGCTGCTGCTTTAACTTCCGCGACGTACGTGGCATTTAAGCTTTGTACGTAAAGCGTGAAATTAAATTGCTTAACGTTACTGTTTTCGATGTACCATTGGCAATTTGCGGAGTAAGTTTCATTGATCTGGTTGCCAAATATTTCACCTTTAACGTAGACCGTTCGCGGGCTAGCCATAGACAGCACGCTGCGAAGGTCCAACATGTTATCCACAAGATAAGTGTTTGTTTTGTTGGGTCTCCCGCCACCTGTGACATCTTTTCCGAAGCCGAAGGGAAATCGGAGGGGTAGGATCGGAGGGGGTCCCGTGTATGGCTCAAGAGCTGCTGCATGGTATGCCAAACCGGCAACCAGGGGGGCGAGAGAGAACAGTCTCATGGCTTCCGGTGGTAGTATACGTGGTAGACTCTAGCGACATGTCTATCTTAGACGCGAGGCTTGTAGAAGTATTTATATTAAACCGTATTCCCGGTCTATCGAATATATCTCTCCGCAGGATAAATTGATTGTAAGGTTTAAATGTTTGGGCTGCTTAAACCGCTATGGTCGTGCAAGACCGCATCTACGATTGAAAAAGAATTAAGCATTGTGAATTTAGCCAAGTCAAATTTAACCGATTACAGCTCCATCGCCATAAAGAGGTATTCCTGAGTACCGACGACGGAATCCGGGGAAATTGTGGGGGCATGCATCGATCTTCTAATGCTTTGACCTGGAGAAATGGCATTTTATCCTTGCTGTGTTGAAAATGTGGTAGATTGGTGTGCTTTGACTGGTGGCATTAATTCGGACAACAGGGGACTATCTTCTAGGGTATCTTGACTGGTATAAAGTCGAGATTTTCCGCGGTATGCTATAGACAACCCCAGTTCTTCCACACCCAGCCTGCAATGTCCTTAGGCCTTTGCATTTTTTGAGACACATTGATAGAAGCTATACAAGTGGCTAGTGCTTGAGGCTGGTGCTGAATATGGCGCAGAAAGCGGCTGCATCCCACATGCAAGACGAACGCCAAGACCACGATATTCATACGTCATGCAGGCCACTTCAACCAGGAAATTGGTCGATAAGCTAGCTCCGGACGTATACGTATAGCTCCTTGACGTAACGGAGAATGGTCGTAGACCAAGCCTAACGTCGTTGGCTGGCTATATCAGCTTATTTCTCCTTTCTTTCATCCTCACACGAGTCTCACTGGAACGAAAATAATTCAATCAACAGCCACAATGCAGGCCCTCAAGGAGGCTTCAATAGCTGGCGGGGCTTCCACCCCGCCCTCGATATTTGACGCGAACCTCGATGTCGAATACGTGATAACTTTCAGATATGCCAATGCTGGAGCTTCTGCCCAAACCGGAGATTCAAGACCTCCGGAAGAACAACTGGAGAGGCTGCTGCATACCTTAGACTTAGCGGGGCTACGAACAGTCGTCCGTGATGGTGGGAATGGATCACTTTTGATCTTCACGAGGATACGAAGTGAAAAGAAGCTTCTTGGAGAGATATATAGATCAAGGTTGGACATATTGCTTGATCATTGTCAAAAATGCAAGTGCTAACTTTTATGTTCACCTTTTCAGAGTCAGAGACTGGTTGCATGGAATCCGTCCAGCTGCTCCCGAGAAAGAGACCCAGCAGTCCCTTGAACAGGAGCCTATCACGGACGGTGAAAGATTGCGCCTTGTCTACTCCTTGATCACTTTACCACACAGCGAAGGCGGAGCTGGGATTACTCCTAAGCAAGGCGAATGGACTCTGGTTGAATCAATCTTTGCACTTCATGATCATGACTTCAATAAGAAGTGGCTGAAGGACTGGTCCACCAAATGGATGATTGGCCCCGAAGACTTGAAAGTTGTGCGGGATCGATTTGGTGAAAAGGTATTTCACATTTACGGGCACTCAATGATGAAATCGGGGGTCTAATGATTTGTAGATTGCTTTCTACTTCGCCTTTATCCACTGGTACTTTATCGCATTGACGGTCCCAGCTGCTATCGGCGTCTTCGCCTATCTCTTCCTCCCCGCCTACTCCTCCTTCTTCGCAATTTGCAACTGTCTCTGGTCTGTCGTATTCGTCGAGTACTGGAAGCGACAGGAAGTCGACCTCGCGGTGCAATGGGGTTCTAGGCACTGTTCCACGGTTCAAAGAAAACGAGCCGAATTCCAGTTCGACACCGAAGTCTCAGATCCAGTCACTGGAGAGAAAATAAGGTACTTCCCGGCTTATCGAAGGCTTTTGAGGCAAGCAATACAGGTTCCATTCGCTCTGTTTGCAGCATCCTGTCTCGCCGCAATCATTGCAGGTGTCTTTAGCATTGAGATCTTTCTGGTTGAGGTTTACAACGGGCCGCTGAAGATGATTCTTGTAAGTTTCCATTCTTTGATGCCATTTTAAGTCTCCCAGTCGAGTTAACATGGTTTAGAAATTTCTCCCGACTGTCCTCCTCAGTGTTTTCATCCCCATTGTGTCCACCATATTGACAAACTTTGCCACTAAACTCACGGAGTTCGAGAATTATGAGAATCAAGATTCTTATGAGGCTGCCTTGACACAGAAAATCTTCATCTTGAACTTTATTACCGGATACTTCCCACTATGTTTGACCGCATTCGTTTATGTGCCCTTCGGAGAGGTCCTGGTTCCCTACCTCGATATCCTCAACGTCACCGTTCAGCATTTTGGACATGACGAGAAATACACAACCTCAGATACAGGATTCCAGATCAACCCATCCAGGCTTAAGGCTCAGATGATCTACTTTGTAGTAACAGCTCAAGTGGTTGGCTTTGTGGTTGAAACGATCGTCCCACAACTCAAGCGAACTGTTTTCAAGAAGGCGAAGGAATTCGACAGCCGACGAAAGGGACTTAACACTGAGGCCATCATGGACCCTCCAGATGAGAAGGAGTTCTTGGATCGTGTCCGACATGAGGCTGAACTCAGCGTTTACGATGTCACTGTTGACTTGAGAGAGATGTGCATGCAGGTGAGTACCCTCAGCTTTAAAATACTGGCTATTGTGTACGGAGGTTCTAATGAAAATTTTTAGTTTGGCTATTTGACCTTGTTCTCCCCGATCTGGCCTGTTACCGCTGTCTCCTTCTTGATCAACAATCTTATTGAAATTCGAGGGGATGCCGCGAAAATTTGTATGGAGATGCAGCGCCCTATCCCAAACCGTGCAGATTCGATCGGACCATGGCTTCAGTAAGTTACATATATTTGCTCTGGTTTACCCGGAAGAATTGACTTTGCTGACGTTGCTTAGCAACCTTTCGTTCCTCACTTGGCTTGGATCTATATCCTCTGCCGCACTTGTCTACATGTTCTCTTCAGCAGATCTTGAAGGGGGTCCACCGAAAGACTTGACCCTTTACGGTCTACTTTTCTCGATCATGATATCTGAGCACGTCTACTTTGGTGCTCGGTTTGTTGTCTCTTACGCCCTGTCGAAGGTCCAATCCGTTGGTCTCGAAACAGAACGGAAGGAGAAGTTTATGGTCCGAAAGCGATACCTTGAAGAGAGCTTCGGAACAGAGAATGAATTGATCAGAGAAGAAGCTGAAAAGACCGGTGGCGAATACACCGGCGTTGGCGGCGTTTCCTCCACTGGCGGGCGACCTCTCGACGACGGCGTCTTGAGCGAAAAGTTCTGGCGCAGCCAAAGTGCCTGGCAGGATAGTGTGAACGCCGGCGTGAAGATTATGGATCTTGCTAGGGGTAGGGATAAGAAGAACCAATGAGCTAGTAGTTAGCGTTATGGCAAAATGTGCGGTGAGGCGTGTGATGGATTACACTCGGGTTGCAAGTCCAGCATGATAGGTTACTTTTGTAGCTGTTTCTTGTTTGTATGTCTTTTTCCAATGCAGCATCGGTACAAAAGCTGCTATTATCAAAAAATCAAAAGAATCGCGGATATCTGATAACAATAAGGAGCCACGATTGATAAATCTACATTTCGATAAAGACTGTACAAACTTATTTCCCGCCTTCACCTGGCGCCGCGGCAATCAGAACCATACCGGCGGCAAGAACCCACCAGTATTTCTGCAGGAATGTCTTCTCCTCTTCCTTTTGAGGCGCTCTGCCATCCGGCATGAGTACCACAGGCTTGTTCAACGACGGCGTGACAGCGGCGAAGGGCCTGATGACAACTATTTCAGGTTCGAGCTGTAATTCTAGTTAGCAAAAAAAGTACTGTAATTGACCGCAAAGCATTAGATGTGATAGCAGGGGTGATAGAATACCTTTTCGGCACCCTTTGGAAGCTCGACGGCGTCGTACTCGACATGGAATATTTCGCCCTGCTCATCCACATGAAGCGTTATCGTCGCCGCATAATTTGACCGTAGTATCTTCTATAAACAGAGCAAAAACAATAGAAATTTAGTTATTGATTAAACCCCCCCCAAACGTCTCTCAAAAGGCTATGGGAGCTGTGGCCATGGTTTGGATATAGATATGACGTACTCCATTGCGAACCCCTCCGATCCACTTTCCACCTTTGAGGATGCCGATTCGAAAAGCTTCGTTCGGATCGGGCTCTTCAGAGCCGGAGAGAGAGGTAAAGGTAGCCGTTAACGAGTTGGCGACATATCGCAGCATGCCGAGTGGTAGTTGCTGCTTGGGGTCATCGCCCGCGGACAGCGGCCATCTGTTTAAGACATAGGTTACCGGTGGGGACCTGTTTACTTGGTCGAAATCTGCCGGTAGAGGAAGGTTCTCTGGTGCCCCGCCCCCGATATTGGCGAGGACTGCGGTCGAGAAGGAGGCGGCGAGGAGGAGGAGGCCTGATAGGAACCGCATGGTGGGAGGAAGTGAGGTTCGACGGTGAGAGCTTAGTTGTGGCGGTTGTTAGAGCTCAGCATCAGCCAGCTGGGTAAAGTTGTGGAAAAGTGCGTTGTTGCGCAAGTACCGAAAACGCGTCCAACCTCAACCTCTCTTCAAACATCGCCGTCGCCTTTTTCTTCCAACCTCTGTCTCGACCATCTTGAAACCTCTCCCCACTCACGACCGGGAGAAGTCTCCAGGGAACCCATCAATCGCCCACTCGATCAATCATTGGATCTCTAAACCACACCATTCAATCTCCCACTGCTCCGACTTTCCCCTCTTGAATCGAAAAATGGCGACACCAGCGCCAAAAGAGACGCCTAGCATCCTGAGCGCTTCGATCTTAGGCGACCTGCTCGAAAACTCACGAAAACTACGAAATGATACGAAGCTACCGGATATACCGTCTATACAGCTCGGTTTGGGCGAAATAGAACGTCGCGCGAAGAACTTGCAAGGCGGGGATCCATCGCGGAGTGTTGACGCCAGGGCGTAAGGAATTACCTTTTTTTGCTTGGCCGACCTTTTTGTTTTCAGTATACGATGGAGACGGCGCGCTGACATGGAGGCGTGGATAGGCATTACTTGTTACAGGCAGCAGGCGTCAATTCTGAGCAGGTGCTCAAGGAGCTTGACTCCGTCGATTTCAGTTTCGACGAAACACCTGTTAGGGCTACGGTCACTGGTCAGGTTGATACCGATATCGATGTATGTTGTGGAATACCGGAGGGCGACGCAAATACACAGGACGATACTCACCAGAAAATATATAGGGATTTCTGAGAAATCGCAAGGAGCAGAGCATCAGCAAGGCCATCGAGGAAGGGATCAAGCGAACAACGCTGGAATTCGAATCATATCTTCTCAATAACTTGAATATCGACTGGGACGACCAAAGGAAGAAGATATATGAACACTTCGGCCTCACCAAACCATCGGATGGGCAGAGCACACCTTTCGGTCAATCGTCGTTTGGGATTTCAGCCGCCAGCCGCGCCGGTGCGAGCACGTATGGCAGGAGCAGGCTCACACAAGCAAGTTTGGGGTCGTTGGTTCTTGGTATACCGCCAAAGGTTGGAAATCAGACATGGGCGTTCGAGGACACCGTCAAGGAGCACCAAGGAGCACCCATGGAACAGATGTTCAATCGACAAGCCAGCTATGCCAAGGCCGTGCAAAAGTTGAACGATGCAAGATCAGACGGTACCTCGCCCAAGTTGATCGAAAGTTTCCTAGATGTTACAAAATCGTCTTCAGACTTGGTGAGTAAGGATTCTTAGGTATTTCCGCCGACTGGTTTCTGATACGTTTTAGATATCTACACAATTGAACGATGCATGGAAGATGTTGCATTCTATCGTTGGTGAGACCGGGGATATCAAGGGGCCTAGAGAGAGGCAGTATGCGAAGGCATACCTAAAGGCGGATTACAACAGTCAAGAAGCCTTGGCCTTGCGTCAACGAATTGAGAGTGGCGCTCGGGGATTTTTGGAATCGAGGTATTTCTTGAATTGTTTTCCGAGCCTGTTTTTGAGGACGAATCTGATTTTTTTCTCTTTTTTTATTCTAGTTTCTACGCTCAGGTGGAAGACACAGTTGCGAGGTATCCCGACGAAGCCAAGGTGGGAGGTATCCCAGACCCGGAGTTTAAAGTTAAGGGCTTTATCAACGTCCGGATGAGCCAGTCTAGAGACAAATACAAGGAGGTTACCTTCGAGTCTGTCAACGACTGGCCTGGTTGGGGTGTCGTGTTCTACCTGATCCGCTGCGGTAAAATCCCCGAGGCGGCTGGTTTTGTCCAGAAACACGCGGACTCATTTGCCAAACTTGAGAAGAACTTTGTTCACTACATCACAGCATACGCGAACTCTCCTGACCGACGGCTGCAGCGCAATCTGTTGGACCGGTTGCATGCGGAATGGAACCAGCGTATCAAGTTCCGAGCTGAAGGGATGGATCCATACAAGCACGCTTGCTACAAGATTATTGGACGGTGTGAGTTGCAAAAGAGGGTGCTGCCGGATGTTCTGCCAACTGCGGAAGATTGGATGTGGCTTCAGCTCGTTCTTACCCGAGAGTCAACCGCCGGCGACGAGCCTGCTCCGGAAGTGTACACCAATGCGGATTTGAAGAAGGCGATCCTTGGATTTGGCGGGCCTCATTTCGGACTCGCCAACAGCAATTTCATTCTCTTTTTCCAGATGTTATTGATGACAGGGCTTTTTGAAACTGTAAGTTGGGATCTTATTGAATCTTGCCCGATCGTGCGCTATACTAATATGCCACCAGGCCGTCCAATACCTCTACTCTTTCCTCTACGTTGATGCCGTTCATTTTGCTATCGCTCTCAGTTACTACGGTCTGTTGAGGGTGGCGGATGAGACTGGTGCAAACCATACCAACTTGCGTGAGTGGAAAATACATTCCCCAGAGCGTTTGGATTTGATATACTAAAGGGTAATATTAGTGTCGTATGCCAAAGCAAGGTCGAAGCAGGAAGAGCAGGAGGCTAGGATCAACTTTGCCCGCCTCGTCGGCCATTACACGCAGGATTTCAGAAAGACCAACAGCGAAGAGGCCGTTGACTATATTTCGTTGATTTGTCTGAACAGCGATGTTGGCGGGGAACAGCAGCTCAAGCTCTGCCACGAGGCTCTGCGAGAGCTGGTTCTGGAAACCCGTGACTTCGCCAGACTGCTAGGCGATGTTCGGTCCGATGGCTCCCGAGAGCGAGGTACTATTCAGAAACGTCTCAAGGTCCTCAAACTCAACAATCAGGATGAATATCTCCACACGATCACTCACCAAGCCGCCGCCCAGGCCGATGACGATGGGAGAACGTCAGATGCTATTCTGTTGTACCACTTGGGCGAGGACTACGACACCGTGGTTTCGTTGGTGAACAAAAACCTCAGCGACTCGCTGGCGGCGGGTGAGACCGATGATAATTGGTTCGGTAGCAACCCGACTATCGGCTTGAACGCTCAGGGCCAGCCGATCAACCAGAGCATCTCCCTGACGTCGGTTGAAGACCCGGCTCAGCTGGCGAGGAATATCAACGAGGTTTACTCGAGAAACGCGTCGATATACGGCAAGGTGTCCAAGCAGAACTGGGAGTCCTGCGGGGTGCTCATCCGGATCGATGAAGCTAAGAAGCTCTACCGAGCGGAAAGGTACGAGGAGTGCCTGCAGCGCATCGAGAGCCTGGACGTCATTCCGCTCAGCCCCAACGCGGACATCGGAGCGATCCGCCGGCGCGCTCAGAACTTTCCGGCGCTGCACGAGACAGTCTCGCGGACAGTCCCGCAGCTGCTAGTCATGAGCGTGAACTGTACGAACAAGCTTCTGACGCAGCTGAAGAACGCGAGCTATCAGGATGCGGCGAAGGATTACAAGGCCAGGGAGCTGAGCGGGAAGGGGAGAAGCGCGCTCATCTACGCCGGCATGATCCAATATAAGGTTTGTGGTTTCCAAAAAAAAAAAAAAAATTCCGTTAATCAGTGGATTACGTACTAATTGTGATGTTTTCGGTATTACAGATGCCTCCTGACGTCTACAGTCAGATGACTTCGATGGAGTAGGACCCCCCCTCGGAGGTTTAGTTCTGAAAGAATTCTATGGCGAGGTGTGAGGGTTGATTCGGATGTTCAAGGGCTTTCTGAAGAGCAATTTTTGGAAAAAGATCCTCATGGATCGATCTCGCATACGAGGACTTCAAGTTCAAGCCCGAGCTTGAAGAAGTCGTCTTCGAGAAAGAGGAGCCCTAAGAGCAAACGGCCCGAGGAGGTCTAAACACAAGAGCCCGATGATCAAGAGAGAGGGTGGGATTTTGGTTTTTTTTTGAAAAAAAAAAAAAAAAACCTGATCTTGCGATCTTTTTTATTCGAAATTTTGTATAGCTTTTGTATTCGAAAGAGGATGTGTCGGACGCTTAGACAGAAAGCCCTTCGTTCTCTCTTTCTTTTTTGTCTCTCTTAATTCTGGGATGGAATGAATGTACATTAGGTTCATTTAACATACTTTGATTTATTTTTACGAGCGGCTGAATCGAATATAGCATAATTTTTTTGCTACCGAATGTAGTGCCTCATTATCTAGGACTTGGGAAATATATACTCTAAAGTATTTACAGGTGAAGCTTGAAGATTGTATCCATCTTCAACGTAATATCTATAAGCATATATACACTAGCTTAATTAATTGTATATCCCATTACCCGTAGCTGTTATATACTTGTGTATATATATATGTGTGTGTGTGTGTGTGTGTGTGTGTGTGTAATTAGATATTGCACTGCTCAGTCAGCCTGCTGCAGTCCTGCTTCATGGAAACGCAGTCTGTGAATCGGAAATAGAAGGTTAGCTCAGCCGATCAGAATATATATACTCAACAGATATTAAATCTATACATGTACAATACGCGTAAGTTGAATATGTAGATTGAAAACGTACTCTTGCAGTTGAGGCGGCAGAAGTCGTTGAGGAGCGGGTTCCTGGGGTCGCTCTTGTGGGTGGCCTTGGCGCACATGTCGAGGGTTCATTCTAGATCTTTCTCGCAGAACCAGGGAGCCGGAGCTGCCTGGGCGGCTGCGAGGAGGGCGGCGATGACGGTGGCGGTGATGAACTTCATTTTTGATATTTGATATTTTTATACTTTCGTATTTATATTAATTTTATATATAAGTCTTTGAGTGGTGGGTACAGGAGAATTTGTTCAAAGGGGCGACTTGGTTTCGAGTTTGAACGATCGAGGGATTGATTATTTTGAAAACGATACAAGAAAGCTAGGATTTGGCATATTTATATGCAAGATCTTGAGTGCTCTAAATCTACAAGTAAAAAAAATTAAAAAGGTTTTCTCATAATACAACTATAAAATGAAGAGAGTGAAATTAGAAGCTCGACGTTTGTAAAAACTTGCGACAGAGCTGTACCGAGTCGAGGGTGTTTGAAGTGAAGAAGAATAATTTCCGGATGAAGTTATATGTCTCGAGCTTGACACAAAACGGGACATTGCGAGTATACTTGGATCCTCAACTTCCAAACACCAACTCAGAGTAGTTTAGAAGGGTGCAGTGTGATATGGTGCAGTACAGTTTCCGCCGGGTGTCTTTTTCGTTTCTTCTACAACTAATTTATATTCTATTGAGTGTTCGCGGTTCGGAAAATTAAAGAGCATGTGGAGTTCCTCCGATGACAGGCTTGTAATCGATTAATTGCCTAATTAGTTAAAAACGACTGAAAATACAAACGAGTTTCTGTTCACGTGATTGGAATCAACACAACAACAACACGACATTGCCTCTCATATGCATTTACCATATGCAATGCACGTAGATTCCGATGAAGGCTCTTCACTCGGCTTATAACTGCTTGGATATTAATATATGTAATTACATGCAGAATATATAATAGTTAGTATACAATATATACGGGTACGAGGTGCAGCGCCAATGTCAGTGGGTCCCCGGCTAAATCTGGGGGAGAAGTACATATAAAAGTGCGCAGGTGGCACAGCAGTTCAGCAGCAGCTCCGAACCTCCCTGATTCGACAACCGTCCGTCCGCACCTCATCTCGTCCAACACCATCCCGCGTCGTATCATCGATTGATCGAGAGAGAACCACCCCTGCGAGAAAGTCACCAAGGACGTCACCAAGAAGTAGTAAACACCAACAGCGATGTGTCGGATCAAATTAAACTCTCCCTGGTTAGTTTCTCTTTCTTTTTTCATCCCGTCCTCCGTTGCTTTTCCAGTCGAAAGTTGACATTCTCAGCGTGCTGCTATACAGTCGACGTCTTCATCATCGGCATCGTCCGTAAAAACCTCATCTACGACTTCATCTCCGATAGAGACAGCGATAATCTAATAGCATCATCATCATCATGCATCTCGTCTCTCGCACCGCTTCGTCCTTCGTCGTCGGCTCCCTGGCTCTCGTCAATGCTGCTGCCGCCGCTTCGGCTGGCGTGCTCGAAATCGACGTCGTCTTCCCGCGCATCAACGAGACCTATGCCCCCACTGACAAGTTCCCCATCGTCTTTGCGCTGCAGAATTCCCAGCTGGCCAAACTCCTCGATCCTTCCATTCAATCCTTCGTCCGCAATGGCACCGAGCTGGATTCTACCTTCGGAATCAACATTCGCGACCTGAGCGGTTCCAACTTCACCAATGAGCCCTTCTTTGTCTACCGCTACCTCAACATTGACACCGAGGGCCCTTATGAGCTGTTCGCCACCGCTAGCTGGTCAAGCTGCGATCAGACCGGTGATCAAGTCGCCTTCCGTACAAACTCCTCCAACCTTGCTGTCCCCTTCACCATCCAGATGGGCGGCCAGACCGTTGATCTCGTATCAGCTACGGCCGATGACGACGTGGAGACCTGTGCCGCCAGAGGAGTCACCATCGACGTGACCGACCAAACCCTCGAAGTTCCTGGGTCTATAGGAAAACCCTCTAGTACTTGCGCTGTCTTGGCTGCCGCTTCTCAGACCATTTCCCCTAACCCCTGCCGGGTTAAAATCGACACAGCCGTCGCGGCGAGCATATCCGCCGTCCTGCAGAGTGCATTGTGCAAGGGCTCCAACCCACCTGCCGATTGCCCGAAGGAAAACGCCGCTGCCAAGCACATGGGTATCCTTGCAGGTGTCGCTACCATCGCAGCTGCTTTTGGTGCAATCGGTTTCTTCCTTGTCTGATTTCGACATCACCGGTCTAACAATCCGATCGCAACCTCAACCATTCCTCCTCCTCGCCCCTGCTCATCTCTTCTTATTCTCTCGTATTTCTCTCCTTTTCGCATTAGAAGCAGGTCCAGGGAAGGTTGTAGTTGTTTTTCTTTTTTATTTATTTTGTTTTTGTTAGTCATGGAGATGTACAAAGCCGGACGGCTACCACGTGGTGGTATGCATAGCTCTGCGTATAGTTAATTTGCTTTGGGTCTATCTCGATCTTTCCGCCTTCCGTACCAACCCTGTTCTTCAACCTCATATACCTAGGTATATATAAACATATATCGATTCACCATCATCGCGTAGGCGATAACAAGCGGCGAAGCTCGCCAAATACGAGAAGGGAAGAATATGACCNCCCCCCCGCCTTGCCTCTTCGTATTACATGCGCTCCTACCAATCCTTCTTCAGTCTTGCGGTCTCCTCGAGCTCCTTGAATCATTCGAGTCGATTGCTTTTTCATTCCTTCTTCGCTCCGCTTAGGCTATCTAAAAATTGCTCACCGATTGCATCTTGAGCAGCAAAGTATCTTTCCGGTTCGGATTATCATATCACACTATCATTACATCCTGCATCCGAATACGCGGTCTCCTTAGCCGGCCCTGTCGCCTTCCTCCGATGATCTTATCAGCAATACGATGGGCCATGCTCTAGCGCCCCGGCGTCTGTTGAAGCCTCACTCTCCCTTGACCCTCCTAGGCAAGGGGAAAAGAGATTCCTTAGTGAAGGCGGGGAGGGGGGGGTTCCCAGGATATCATTATAATGACCGTGAATGCCCCCTCGCTGAAGGTGCTATAGAGTTTCTCTTTCTCACATCGAGAACTGGATTTATTTCAGCATCAATATCAAGCGACGTCTGGTATCACATTCTTAGTATCTCTGTGGTATCTAGGTGTGATAGAGACACGCTCTCTAAAGGTACGAAATATAACTTCCGTGGTTCTTAGAAACATGTTAACACTTCGCGACAGATATATATAGAATCACACGCCCTGAGCTGCTAGGCACCATGGTGACTTCATCATGGCTCACGGTGGCGGCAGCGGTACTCGAAGCCCTTAGCCTCTTGCCAGGGGTCGCGGCCTTCACCCCTCCCGTTGGGCCCCTTGCGCCGGATGTCAACTTCTGTCCCGAACGATGCGTCGTTTCCGGTCCGAACACGGGGAATTGGTCCGCCTATCCCGACTTCAAGACCATCAGGTTGTGCCAAAAAACCATGTTTTATGATTTCTCCCTCTATGACACCGTCGACGATCAGACTATCAACCATCGCATCCAGGCCTGTTCCTCCTTCGGCCCGGATTTCGACAGTCTACCAACAAACTCTACTCCTGTCGAATCCGCCGATTCTGTCACTGTCGAATTCGAGCTCGGATGGTGGAACGAGGGCTTCGGCCTTGCTAAGGCTGCTCTCCGGTCCCTCGTGGGCCAGATTCGCGAGTATATCGACAACGGCCATGGAGAATTCGCGAACCGGCCCTTCATCATGTACGGCCAATCCGGGCAAGCTACCATTGGCGTCTACATCGGCCAAGGCCTGCTAAACCAAGGCCTTAGTGGTTCGGCCCTTCGGGTTTTTCAGGACAGCTTTGACAACCTCGACGATGTCACGACGCCCAGCTTGGCTATGCAACTCTGCGGCTCCGACTACGATAGCACTCACATCTTCGGCGTCGCAGTCACCAGCAACGGCACGTTCGCTCCCATCCAGGATGCCATCAAATCCTGGGCTAATGCGACCTGTCTATCGTTTGTCGGATCCAAAAATATCACCGGCAAGGCCAAGTTCACTACGCCTCTTCTGAACACCACGGTGCCGAGCAACTCCACTGCCAAATTTCTTCTAGCCCGAGCCAATTGCAGGACGGTGCAGGTCGAATCCGGTGATGGCTGTGCGCAGCTGGCGACCAAGTGTGGCATCTCAGGCGCTGACTTTACCAAATACAACCCTAACATCTGTTCAACACTGAAGCCGAAGCAGCATGTCTGCTGTTCCAGCGGCACCCTTCCGGATTTTCGTCCGAAGCCTAAGTCTGATGGATCTTGCTTCTCGTACCAGGTTCAGAACAACGATAACTGCGCCAACATTGCGGCCGAGTACTCGCTGACCCTCGATGAGATCGAGAGCTTCAACAGGAACACGTGGGGGTGGTCCGGGTGTAAGATGCTCTATGCCCAGACTGTCATGTGTTTGAGCACGGGAAAGGCCCCCTTCCCCGCCGCCATCGCCAACGCCGTATGTGGTCCTCAAAAACCCGGCTCTAAGCCGCCAACGGACGGCTCCAATATCACCAACCTCAACCCTTGTCCCCTGAACGCCTGTTGCAACATCTGGGGACAATGCGGCATCACGAAGGACTTCTGCGTCGACACTAACACCGGCCCACCAGGGACGGCCAAAGCCGGTACTTACGGCTGCATCTCCAACTGCGGTCTCGACATAATAACCGGAACTGGAACCGGGGCCATCAAGCTCGCCTACTTCCAGGGCTACGGGATGGGCCGCAAGTGCCTTTATCAGGATGCGCTCCAAATCGACACTTCGAAATACACCCACATTCACTTTGGATTTGGTACCTTGACGCCTTCGTACGAGGTCCGGGTCGGCGACTTGCTTGCTACGTATCAATTCACTCAGTTCAAGCGCATCAAAAATGCCAAAAGGATCCTATCTTTCGGAGGCTGGGACTTCTCGACCTTCCCTGACACTTATAAAATCTTCCGCGAAGGTGTTCAGGCGCAGAACCGCGTGACGATGGCCACCAACATTGCCAATTTCATCAAGCTACACAACCTCGACGGCGTTGACATCGACTGGGAGTATCCTGGCGCCCCGGATCTCCCCGAGTTTGACCCTGGCAAGGAAGAAGATGGCCCCAACTACCTACGCTTCCTCATCACCCTCAAGAGCCTGCTGCCTGGGAAGACGGTTGCCATCGCTGCTCCCGCCTCATACTGGTATTTAAAGCAGTTCCCTATCAAGGCCATCAGCGGTGTGGTCGACTATATTGTCTACATGACCTACGATCTCCATGGCCAGTGGGACGCCCAGAACCAGTGGGCCCAGGAAGGTTGCGCTACCGGCAACTGTCTTCGCAGTCAGGTCAATCTCACCGAGACCAAGCAGGCCCTGGCTTTGATCACCAAAGCGGGTGTCCCCGGAAACAAGATCGTCGTCGGCGTGACTAGCTACGGGCGCTCCTTCGCGATGGAAAAGGCAGGCTGTTGGGGCCCCACCTGCAAGTTTACCGGCACCCGCCTTCAGTCTCTTGCGACGCCAGGGAGGTGCACCGACACCCGCGGGTATATCGCCAATGCCGAGATTAATGAGATCATAGGCACTAGTCGTGTGGTAACGAGCTTCGTGGATGGCGCCAGCAACAGCGACATTCTCGTCTACGACACCAATCAGTGGGTCGGATACATGAGCGAGAGCACGAAGCAGTCCCGCACAGCGCTTTACGCAAGATGGGGCATGGCAGGCACCACGGACTGGGCCAGCGACCTGCAAAGGTTCAACAGCCCTCCCAGGCCCGTTTCGAACTGGGCCAACTTCATTTCCCGAGCGGCCGCCGGATTGGACCCGAAGGAGGATACCTCAACCGTCGGCACCTGGAAGACCTTTGACTGCACACACCCGGACGTCAGCGATGAATGGCGTAGCACGCCCTCAGAGCGCTGGAAGGCGCTGGACGCTGACAGTGCTTGGCGCGAGGCTGTCACCAAATGGTTCAACACCGACCAGTCTAACGGCCTGAACTTCGTTGAGTCGCTATCGCGAACTTTCAAAATGGGCGGCGACTTTAAATGCGGGGATCTGTCCTCCGAAAACTGTAGAGGGGCGATAGAGTGTGAGAAGGGCCTCGATGGTCCATATTCAGGGCCCGCAGCTTACCTTATCTGGAGATCGCTGTCACTAATCCATAGGATGCACGCTAACTACTGGGAAGCTCTGGGGAACTCGGTCGGGTTTTTCGCAGCGGGAGCTGATCATATGGAGGACGTGTTCGCACCGATCCCGGAGGCCAAGACCAATCAATGGCTCTTCATCTTGATCGATCTCCTCACCATGGGAACCCTCACAGCCGCCGCGCCCTTCTTCAATAATTTCCTCAAGACTCTGCCAGCGTTTTCCAACCCAACGGTTTTTGACAACGCCAAGGACATCACCTTAAACCTCATCGGTCAGTCCACGACGCTGGCAAAGGACGCGCTGCAAAACCCCGCGCCGGATGAGTGGACACCGGAGGAGCAGAACAAGTTCTCCCACTATGTGGGCCAGGTCGTCTACGGTTGGATGAACATCACAGAAATCTCCCTCGCCAAACTATTCGATGGCAGCCAGGAGTCTGTCAGAGTACTCGGGGACGCCATTGCGGACGGCAAGCTCGTCGAGCAGGGAAAACGAGACCCGAGTATCCCCCGGCCCCCAGACCCATCTTTGACCCAAGTGCAGGGCGACATCATCAGGACTCTTTACGGCTATGCCATCCCCGCCTTGTGGCGCCTTTCCAAAACATACGCCTTCGTCGTCGACTCCGGCGCCAGCTGCGACGGTCACCCCCTGGGCAAATATCTCGACGACAGCACCGCCGACGACACCGGTGTATGTTACGAGGGAAGGCGCTACTACCTCGTCAACCCGGCCGGGGACTCCTCCACCTGCACGTGCCAGTGGGTCACTGGTAGTACCGGCGGCTGCCAGAACACATGCAGTAACAGCAAGTTCTCCGCACCCGTAGGCCTGGGAAATCTCCCAGAATTCTTGGGCATCAGCAAAGAAGAGCTGGTGATCGGCTCCGTGCGCACATGGATCAAGAACGGCAGAAATAACGGGGCCCCACCCATAGACCCGATCGGTGACGGCTCGACCAAGATCGATCTACTCAACGTCGACGTCACGACTCCCGGCTACATCCGCCTCCCAGTCTGCAGCCCCGACCGCGCCTTTCAATCCTGGGATACATCCACGGCTGGCAGCAGCGACAACTACCCCTGCGACATCCCACCGGGGAAGAACACATGCGGCGATTCCTCGTTTGAAAACCAAACTAGCGGTGCATCCCCATTGGTCTCGGACTGCCTACAGATCATCAGAAACATCGAGGGCAACGCTAACACGGAGTTCACGCACCACATCACCGGTCAACGCGAGTTATTGTGGCACGGCACCTGCGCTTTCGGCGTCGAACGGACCGGTGGCACCGGCGGCGCCGTGGAGTTCAAAGTCGGAGGACAGGATGTCATCGATCTCATCAACCAAGCGGTTAGCATGTATGGCGGCAGCGGTCAGGTCGGTGCTAAGGGTGTTATGTCGTGCGATGGAACGACCGTTAACACGCACGTGGATGTTTTGTGGGGGCTCTATTAATTTTTTGTTTTCTCCCCTTCCAGAAGAATGTTCCGGGGGTTTGAGCAATAGGGATTTAGTTTTGGTTCTCTTCTTTCTTTTTTTATTTCTTTAAAAATAAGATAAAGGGTTATAAATTCAATTGTATATATAGAAATATAATGTGATTCTTTTTTTTCTGGTGTAACCGCAGTTAGAAACCCCCGTTTCGGCAATGTCCCTTTTGCGAAACCCGTTTAAAATAACACACATAATCTGCGTTGTCACCGACATCTCACAAAACATCAAGGTCTATTTTCGATTTAGTAATTATGCAGAAATAGTATTATGCTTTGAATAAATTTGTAATAAAGGCTAAATAGATACATTTGAATTTTGTTTAATTATAAAAAAGAAGGAGAATAATGTAAGAAATGTAGTAGAAATATTGGTCAGTACGCCTTTTAGTTTTATTTACGAAACATGTTAACGAGATGAACAGCGATCTTTTAGCAGTCTCAGTAGCTGGCTCATAAGATGCAATGTATGGCTTTCGGCCTAAGTGGCGGTGTGTACCAACCATTCAACGGTATTTTGGGTTTATTCCATTTCTGCCGTTGTCATCAATCTGTTTTTCTGTTTGTTTATTGATTATTTATTATACTCTATTGGATGGATCTCTGTTTGATGGATCTCTAGGGTCTCGCGGCGCTGGGCCTGGCTGTGTTCCCGGGAATGGTGGTTGCTGCTGTCCTTGCTGCTGCGGTAGCTGTGATTGCGGAGGCGGCTGTTGTGGATGTCCCTGATACGACGGTCCCGGCTGAGGGTACGATGACTGATAAAACTGCTGGTGGGGTGAAACCTGGGTGATGGGGCTGGGAATGCTCGGTCTTCTAAAATCGTCGCGGCTCTGCGTCGGAGCGAGGGATTGAAACCCCGTTGTCGTCCTGAAGATCGGTGACTGGCTTTCCTGCTGCGTGGAGAAGGATCCGTTACGTCTTCGGCGGCCGGTGGTGCTCTGCATCCTCAAGATCTCGCGGACCTGGTTGAGCTCGTTACGTCGGGTAGAGCGTGTACGGGAGATCAAGCTCGCGTCGTCACCTAGTAGTGTGTCATCGCGGGGATCGGCCTGCGCGGTCAGATTGGTTTGAGAAGGAGAAGTTGTTAGGATTGTGGGTGCGGCCAATGGGATGGATCCAGGAACCGACGAACTAGCTTCTTGACCTGATGCTGCTGCTGCTGCTGCTGCTCTTGCTGCTGCTTCTTCCTCAGCTTCGATTTCTTCCACGGTTTTGAAGCGTTTGGCTTCCTTTTCCCTCGCGGCTTGTTCTTTGCGGCGTTGCGCTTCCGCCGGGTCGATCGTGACGAAGAATTGGGCGTTAGCGGCATCCCCGAGGCCGGGGTCTCCCGCACCGGGTCCGTAGATTGGAATCTTGCGGAGGGCGGCGATCAAAGCTGACATGAACTTGTTCCTGCGTTCGACCCGCTTCGGTTGGTCGGCCCAGTTACCCTTGTACCTGATCTCGACCCTGAGTTCCAAACTATCGAGCTTGACGCCGTTGATCTCGACGTTCAGATTGTCGGTTCGGAAGTCACGGCTGTTTTCTTCGACGAACGCCATCAGCTCGGACCGAAGGAGCATGATCTCGCGCATGCCGGTTTCGAAGTGAACATTGAATGTCACGACCTCACGCATAGGCCCGGAGCGGGTGACGTTCTCGACGCACTTCCCGTTCAAGATGTTGTTAGGGATCTGCACGAACTTGTTGCTTTCCACCAGCCGGAAGACGGTGTACAGGAGGGAGATGTGCTCGACAATGTACTCTTTCGATTCGAGGTCAATGCGGTCGCCGACGTCGTAGGGGTGCTTGACGAAGATGAAAATGCAAGAGCCAAGAATCTCCTGGGCGGTCGCGGCGAACACGAATGATAGGGAGAGCAGCGTCGCACCGGCGGTACCCAAGGTGGTGACGAAGTTCTGGTTGAAGAAAGCAACAAAGACGAAAATGACGACGACGAAGACGATGGTGGAGAGCAGGGAGTTCAGGGCGGAGATGGCGGAGTCGATGTCTCCCATGCTCTTGGCCAACGCCTTGCGTTCACGGGCGACTTCCAGAATCATCCCGATCATCTCGTCTAGGGAGATATCGCCGTTTTCGTCCTTATCGAGCATGACGAAAGCCGTTTTGGCCTGTTCATTTCGATCCAGACCGAGCACTTCTTCAAAGTCATCCATGTAAAGGGTGTCCTTCCCTTCTTCGGCAAAGCTCATCCAGATACGCCGTCCCAGTGCCTCGATTGTGGTCCGTCGAGCGAGAGCGTTGACCACGACCGACCTCGCGGAGTTGGGGTTCAGGACATTTTTTCCGGTGATTTCCTTCGCGACGTGTCCAACGGCAGAGGTGATATTGTCACCGACTCGACCGATCTGATGGAGGAGCTTCATGGGAGTAGCGGTACCGCTCTGCTTCCCCAATGGGGTTGCTAACCCATTCACGAGTCCCGCGTGCAAGATGTAATCCTCCTCAGCGAACTCCGGGCAGTACGCTGGGAAGATCTGCCTGGAAGTTTCAAGGAGCATGGTGAAAACCCTGATGTAATCTTTGTTTGCGAGGATTCTCGCAGAGAATTGCTTCTGATGGTACTGAACAGAGATCAGCTGAACAATGATGGACTTGACGAGGAATATCAGCGAGGATACGAGAGCAGCCGCGAGGACGAGGTTGAGTCTCTTCTGCCACGGCTGAGGGCTGGTTGCCAGCGGGTCTATGAGCCTCTGCGCCCGCTTGTCCGGGTTCTCGGTCATCATTTGGAGGAATGAGACCCAGCTGGCGAAAGCCCAACCGACGAGAGAAAGAGATAGTTCAAGTTGTTGGATGACCATGTAGTATTTTCGAGTACCGCTGCTGATAACGCCGACAAGGGTTTTAAAGATGATTGGTAGACATTTTGCGACGAGTTTGGACACCCAGAGTGAACACCAGACAACTTCTGTCCAGGCGAAGAACCAGACGATACGAACACCTCCTATTGTAGCATTGGGCGCAGCCGTTGCTCCTACAATTATCGGTATTGCTAGGGCTAGGGCAAGCGGTGCGATGTATATCAACCATCTGGTGATGAAGCTGAAGTTGAGGATCTTCTCATACACCATGCCTACTTTGGTTAAGGCGGTCTCTTCGCCATCATTGAAGCTCTGTCCCTGCTTCAGCAGTCTTCGTTTTCCGCCTTTCTTCTCGGACGGTCCGAGGGCGTCCAAAGTGTTATCGGCTCTTTGAAAGGTAGGCCGAGTGACTTTGTCTGTGCTAGGATTGAACGCTGTGACCGATTCCTCCTTGGTTCGTAGAGAGCGGCGGGATTCAATCGGTGTGAGAGGTATATTTACGACATGGTCTTCTGAAGGTCGCTGAAAGGACGGGTCTATGGGCTGGAAGCCAGTCCTGCCGGCGGGATGCTGCGAAGCCATGTTGCGGTAAAAACAAAACAAAATAAAAATAAAATTTACAGCTAGTGATCTCCTTCCTGCTGGTTGGTGAACGGATCAAGATATATCGAATTATGAGTAAAAGAGCAGGTCGGAGAAATTGAAGGGTGGTTTGTCTTGGAATTAATTTGTCAGGGATCGAGGTTTTGGTAGCAGATATATGAAGTCGAGGGTGGTGAAGCTGCGGATGTGTTGCGAGCTGTTGGAGGCTGCTGTCAGGTGTTGGTGTCACACGGTGGAAGCCAATGATATCTGGCAGTGCTGCCGGGTGTGATATGGTATTGTTCTGCCCTTAAACTTCTTTGAGGAAATCAAATGAGCTGCTTCCCGGTCTATTCTCCAGGAACTGACGCCCTTTGCTATTACTATACTGTGAGGTTTTGCTTGAACTACTTCGTACAGTGGGTACCGAATAAGCTACTTTTTTATGTTGTTGGATCGAAACGAACATGGGAGCACCAACCGAATGCGAGGCAGTGACGCAGGTACCGAAAGAGATGCTATGCTCTCTCAGGATATAAGAATATAAAAAGAATGACGATATCAGAAGACCAGAACTGACGGCACTCTGGGACAGAGGAAAGATACAAAGAAACCAGGGAGAGCGAGAGAGAAAGAGAGAAAGAGAGAAAGAGAGCGAGAGACGAGGTTTAGATAAGAGATCGATAAAAGGATTAAAAAAAAAAAAAAAAAAAAGCTTATAGGGAGTGAGACGTCGAAAAAGAACGGTGGGGTTCTCCTTCTATAAGCTTTTGATCTTCCCTGCTGCCTCCTCCCTGTAATCAATGCAAATGCCCTGCCAACGTTGGATATAACCTGATGTTGGAGGTCGATCGAATCAGACTAACTAGCGTGAGCCAAGGACCCACCGGCCAGAAGTCAACGAACGAACGGACGGATACCAAGTCAGACGGTAACTCTCAGGGATGACTTTTCCCAGATGTTGAAATGCCAAATTCTCGACGTTCCCTGGCAGACTTCGCCGCTGCGGGTGTTTTATTTGCACATCCTGCTTGATCGACGGGTTACATTATTGCGAGCATCGAAAAGTATGTGAGTCGACTTTTGCCATGGTATTCCATTCACCATCTATATTGCATGGCTCGCATTCATGTTCATTGCCTGGCAGCCATGAGCAAAAAACGTTAAGACTACAAAGGACATCCATGCTAGGAACTGAGAAAAAAAAACTCTTCCCAAAATTCTCTCTCATGTCTCTCACGGTTCGCCACAGCTCGGTCCCTGAAATCCTCTGAACACCACGAAAATGCCATCGAGATGCCTGGTAGGGATATTGTGGTCAGGGTGGGTTACAAGATTTAGCGATGTTTCGCACCCAGATCGATTGGATGGTGGCGCCCCAATGTACTATGATATCATTGGCCGACTAGGGGAAATTGAATGCATGGACGTTTGTTCGCATGCAGGCAGCGGGTGCTTGCTCGGGAGAATTCAATGAATTGACGTCTGGTCTCCGGCTTTCCGTTGGTCCTGACCCACCGATCCAAGGATAGCAGCAATTGCCAGCCAACTGATGCGCAATTCCGGTCAGAGAGAAAATCAACAGCAATTTACATAATTCGAAGCTGCAAGTGCGCAAAGAAAGAACTCTAACCCCAAGCTGCATTGCAACAGAAATTTCGAGACCCTTCCACTTTGCTCAGGTCAGTTATTTAGGCGGTGCCCTCTCGACCTTCCTTTGGAAGAAGGAAAAAAGGGTTCAAGAATTTTCGATATCAAGCGGCTATCAAAGGATCGATCGGGAACACGAGCTCAACCAGCAAGGTAAAGAAACCCCCCCCCCCTCTAGATGCTCAAACTAGTTGTTGTACCAACAAAAGTTTAGTTGCAAACGAAAATAGCACCAAGCAGGCCGATGTGACCGTGCTGGCATCATCGACGGTTGAGAACACTAGCTCTAAGAATTATTCGGTAAGTATCACCATGGCACTACCTCTGCCGTTTCGCATCGACTATCAGAGCTCAAATTGCAACAGTGAATCATACACCCTGGCGTAGATCGTCTGAGGGACTTGACTACAACAGTATTACTTGCCGAAAGCAGCTGTGCACCCGGGCCCGCAAATTTCAATTGATGTGATTACGCAGCCAATCTGAACTCTTACCATCTCTCGATCGCGATCCTCTTACATCTTACAATTATGATGATGCTGTTGTTGACCATGTTCAGGACAATCAAGATATTGAGATCCTAGCTGACAAGCGAAAAAACAACGCCCAGACTTTCTCATATGCAGGTCCCAACGCCCGAGATTGAGGACCCGCAGATCCAGCCCAAACGGCCTCGGAATTTAAAAACTTTGTGCCATTCCGCTGTTTCATTTGCCTCAAACCCGCACTCCACTAGAAGTTGCTGATTCCCGCAGCTCGGACTTCTGACGAAACACTAAAGCACGAATAAGGGATGTAGCGAATCGATCAGGAAATTATCAACCTTTCCACTGTAATGTGAGTTTTATGGTCTTGGCTCGTTGTCAAGGCCTTGGGAATAGGCCAAGAGTATCTGACCTTTTCTGGAAGGTCTCCTAGATTCGGCCGTCGCTTAGGATGGATGTTGCCTCACGACAGAGCTTCATGGTTGTAGAACCACACCAGTGCAACTCGGAGCAACACTGGCCTATGGAATTTTGCTGATACCATGCCAAACATAAGCTCGATACGCCCTGTCGAAATACTTAAGCTTAATTGATAATTGACCGGATAATTCTTGTGGATTCGCGACGACCGTCGCCTTATAATAATTTCATAAAATATGGACTTATAAAGGCATTAAACTGCTTTAAACTCTATCCCTTTGATTTAGTCTCGTAGACTACCTTTGATTATAGGTTAAAATCAAGCGACTTACAACTATCTTCTAGTAGTCATCACATGCTTCAATTGGAATCTTCCGTCTCTCCGTTAATCAATCCACTGTCTAAGCGTGTACACTTGGACGTTACAGCAGTATCTGAGTAATAACATGCCTGGTGAAACGTCAATAATGCCCTCGTCTGGCGTTCAAGTCCCTTAGGACGACGAATATTCAGTTCGATGCTCAAGGAGGAGTCGTGGTCTGACCAAAAAAGGGAAGAAAAGGCAGCAAGGACGTCTTTCTATTGTTTTGGCCCATCTTCCTTCTCTTTCTTGCTTCTTTTATATTGCTTTTGTCACGTTACCGCTCACACGCCGCTCTATCGTCTTATTTAGCAAGGCTTATTTACTATAGTATTATGAAATGTTTTCTGAAAAATCTACCGAATTTGTGTCTATATTATCTAAATTTGAATTGCTTAGAGTTCTTATTTGTAAATAGTCTGCTTATAACAATTATTTCAGGTTGCGTTAGAGCCTAGTCGAAGTTTTTAAGAAGGCCTAGGCCGCAGGCTACCTGGGATCTCGTAAATAATATTTAGATGAAAGATTTTAGAAACCTTTTGAAGCCAGTGGCCCATTACAAGTCCAACGGCTAGTTGTACGGATTATCGGTTACAAAACAAAGTGTAGGAAGGTTTGAATAGTAAATAAACCAGTCTTCGTCGCCCTTCTCGCGAGGTTTGGCTGGCTCTATCCAATGACCTTGGTTGTGAAGAAACCGTTCTTGTGTGTCCTTATCGCGATAGACAGCTGTTACGTTATCCTTGAACATATACGAGGCGTCCTTGTTACAGGAGAATTTGCATTTGTACAAAGAAAATTGCACATGTGTTACTGAATATTGTAAAAGCCCAATCTCATTTGCATCTCGCCCTGCATCCTCCATGTCTCCATTTCCTACACTCCAGTGTATATTTTTAAAAATAGACGGAGGAGCTGCTTTGATTGTATTGTCGACTTGTGGAGTTCCACCTTTAGGGGCTTCAGATCTAGATCGACGTAGGTACGGCGTGCCGCTATTGTTTGTTGCTCTTTCCAGCTGAATACCCTTAAAATGGGCGTGCTCGGGTGGTAGCTCATTTTGAGAAATATAAGAGAGGAAGAATTGGATAGCCTGGGTAGCCTTTTGATTGTGCTCAGCTTGTGCGATTGCTAATTCTTCGCGATTCAAGACTTCGTCAAGTTTAAAAAATTCTTTATGCATTTTCTAAAGCTTGATGCAGACAGATATTCTGCTAAATATTTTGCGAATAAATGGGACACCAGTAGAGGTAAAAGTATAGTAGAAACTAGTGACTCGGCCGATTTTGCTAGGTAGGAAGAACTTGAAGGTTTTTTAGAATCTTGTGGATTTCAAAGTTCTAAGGTTCGGTATCTTCCCTGGGTATTTATCTTCATCTGAGCGGCACAAAAGGGAACAATGTATGAGGCATCTGTTTGGCTACACTATTTGGCTTAGCAGTCTCGCTCTTTCGTTTCGTTTTCTCTTTCCTAATAACGAAACTAGTCCTTATGGCATATGAAAACGGAGACCTTTCGCGATTGCATATGATTGACTGGGTGCCAGCATGACTAACGAGGAAATGCCTTGTTACTGCTACCGTTAGGTTGAATTCTCATTCGCAGATGCAGGTCCCAGGATATGTATTATATTATATCCGCAATGATCGTATGACAATCGTTGGATAGCATGTATACGTAGAATATTGCATCATATCCATACCCATAGCGGTTATTATATGATTATAGTCGTATGCGTCTACTATGTAGAATGCACGCTAGAATACACTATAGTATATCCACAGCGGCTAATATATGATTATAGTCGTATATGTGTCTATTACGTGAAATGCACGCCAGAATGAACACCAGAATGCACACCAGAATGCACGCCTACAAGATAGGGACCGATAAAGATCAGAGTGATCAAGGGATTTATCCTTTCAGCGCATTGCCGCAGCTATACCTACCAACGGCGAAAGCGATATGACGTAAATATCTTGGTTTCTCAGACAAGGCTATTCTATTTTTTAACTCAGACCTAGACTTCAATATCAAAATGGCACCTCAAGCACGCGGCCTGGTGCACTTGCACGCCAGAGCAGTCGGAAAACCCCATGAAAACGCACGATCCAGTTGCACACCAGAGCAGTCGGAGCAAGCCATTCGTCAAAAATAACCGAAACAACAACTTGAAAAAAATAAAAATTAAACATCAAAATCTACCGCTAGTAAGAGACCACAGACGAGTCTTCTATAAAGGTCTCAATTCCCATCCTTAAAGGTCGACTCAGTATTGGAAAGTATACAATTTTATTCTGATAAACGATTCCTCATCTTGTTTTAAAGTTGTATTTGCTACCACGAGTCTTTACATCGCCTTTCCTGGATTGGTCAAGGTATATTCAAAATGGCTTCCCAGAACCCAGGTCAGAAATCCGTAATTGTCTCAAAGTTTCCGCTTTTACTACTTCTAACCTTGAATCTTAAGACCCTGAAAGTACCGAAAACGCGAGCGATAAGACATCGCCTTCTTACCATTCTGGGAAAACATGTAGAATTCAGTTGAATTCACAATTTCATGGGATTTACTTCGAAGTCCAGAATAATACTGGCGTCGGGTGGAAATACGACAGCCAGTATAGCTCAAGGTCGAACTGCGAGTGGCATCAGCCGGGTGGTAGCGGACCATATGAAAGCCTCAAAGATATAATTTTCAACAAGGACAAGTTTATATGGCATGCTTTTGATCCCAATCATCATGACGAAATGAGTGGGCGCGTGCGATATACTGGTAGTGACCAGGGCATAAACTTCGTAGTTACCTTTAACTGGGATATGGAAAAGGACCATCAGAACCGATCCTGGGTGGATTTTGGTGGGGAAGGACGAAAATATTTAGAACTCCAAGTGTTGGAGGCGGATTTGGATGGCTGGGACTGCAACTTCTACGCAATACTTGAGTATAAAGAGAAGTGATGATACAAGTGTTGTGTTCAAACGTTAAGTTCAAATATTCAAAATAATTCTGGCACAACAAGACCAGATATTTTGCAGTATTGTATGGTACCAATATTCACGAACATGTAACAAACAACAACACGTGAAAATTTTAATTATACTACCATCATAAACTTCAAATCCTTCCCACATTATTCTTACATACTATTATGTTTTTAGAAGCTGTATATTAAGAAGTAATTAATATATATTAAAGTTATAATATTTAAAATTATAATTTAGTAAAGATTTTCTACTAATATAAGATAGACTATTAGAAGCTCTGTTAATAATTATATAGTATTTAAAATAAATTTACTACTTATTAAAATAAGATACTTACTATTAATTAAAAAAAGAAGCTAATTAATTAGATCTTAAAAGAAAATTTAAAAGATTATTTAGTTTATATATATTTTATTATAGCTTAAATAATTTACCTTATTTAATAAACTAATTTAGAATAAAAAGCTATTAATATTAACTATTTTAATTAATTTTATAAATAATATAAAAATAAATTAAAGAGTAAATAAATATTTAAAATAAAGTCTAATAAAGGTTAGAAGATAACTTCTAATAATATCTAAAATAATTTAAAATAATATATTCTTAATTAAATACTTATATATAACGTATTCCACCAGAAAGTAAGACACACCGGGAAGTGAGATACGAAATTTTAAATTTTAAAAAATTATTATAAATTTAGTTTTTAACTAAAATTCTTAAAAATTTCATATAAATTAAAAATTAGTAAATAGATTGTTATAGTAAATTTTCAATACTTTTCATTAATTATTTAAATTAATATTATTTTTTTATATTGAAATTTAGTGTTTTTCATATTATTTATATTATTGACAAACTAAAATTATAACTAAATTTTGATGTTACGCTAATATTTGCCTACCCCCCTTATCTCCTTCCTCTTTATTTAAAAAAACTAAAAAAATATATATATTAATTATTTATATATTTATATAGTTATTATCTTTTAAATTATTTTTTAAATTTTTTTTAGAATTCTTAGAATTTTTAGAACTACTATTAATATTAATATAAATATTAATAATAACCACTATATTTTTATTATTAGAATTTTTTTAAGAGTAATTTTTAAAATATCTAATATTACTATAACTTTTATTATTACTACTACTATAAGAGTAATTATGGCCTTTTCTTAATTATATCTTATTAGCTACTTCTTAAGCTCTTAATTCTATATTCTTATCCTACTATAACTTATTAAGTTTTTAATTATTTAAAATATAGATACTAATAAACCTTAGTTTATTATACTTATATTAAAAGACCTTCTTATTTATTATTTAAAATTAAATATTAGTTTCTTATAAAAGAATGATTTTATTTATTATTCTTTTTATTACTTTATTTAACTTCTTAATATAATTAATAGTTAATAAAATAAGTAGATAACTAATATATAGTTATAAAGATATTATTAATAAATTTATAAATAAACTACAACTAAACTAGTATTTTACTAATAGTAGTAGCATTAATAGTAGTAATAGTAATAGTATTAATAATAATATTAGTAATAATAGTAGTAGTAATATTAATAATAAGAAGAAAGTTAATTTATATAATTTTATTATATTATAGTTTAAATAAGATCTTCTCTAAATTATATAATACTAATCCTATAACTATATAGATTATTAGATATATTATTTAATAATAAAAATAATAATCTTATATTAATTCTTTAATATAAGAGAGTAAAATTCTACTACTTTATTAAAAATAATAGTATCTAGAATATTTATAAACTTATTAGATAATTTTAAAAAAATAAAAGATTTACTTTTAAAAATATCTTTTATAAATTTAAAAGTATTAATTAAAAATTATATAGATAAATTCTTAATAAAATTTATAATGTGGTAAGGTAGGTTGGTATGCAGGCAGCTTTTGCGGTGTTGATTTAGTTTAGTCTATCGAGCCTGGGTTACACGTGATTTGTTGTATTTTGATTTTTTAACATATCTTGGTGTTTTGACTATATAAGCGGTTATTTTATTTTGTTCTTTATAAATAGGGATGGACTTTCTTTATTTTTATTCTTTCCTCTAAGATTTTATAATATAGAGATCTTTTTTTTTAGTTGAGACTATATATCTTATAAGCATTATAATAAATATTCTAGTTATATTATTAAAAGGGTCTCTTTCTACTAGCTATATTATACCTAGTTTGTTTAACTAATTCATTCTTTTGTTTTTTTTGTATAGTTAATGAGGTAGTTGTTTTATTATTTGGCTCTTAATAGTTTATATTTCTTCTTTATAAATTTGATAATTTTATTAAGGATAAGTATAGAACTATTATTATATTAATAAAATAAATTATTTAATAAAATATATATATAGATAGCTATATAAAACTAATTAAATTAATAAATAAAAATATTATTATTTATATTATTTAAGAAGTATTTTATATAATAACTAATAGTAATAAGTTAAATTTTAATATTATATTAAAATTTGATATATTAAATAAGTAGTTTTATTTTTAGTTATTATAATAGTTCTTATTATATAAAAAAATAATTTAAATTATGTATAATTATAATTATTAGTATATTTATTTTTATTATTATTATTACTTTTATAAAAAAAAGTAATACTTTATTATAAAAAATATATAGAAGTATATTAAATTATAATAAAAGAGTATAGAATAATATTAATGATTATAATAGAAAGAGTGTAAGATTATATTGAAGATTATAAGAAAAATTATATTATTTTTTAAAAGAGAAATATTTAGTAAAATTATAAGTATATTTATACTACTTTTAATATAAGTAATAATAGTAAAGTATATTTATATTAATAATAAATTTATATATTAATATTTTTACTACTTTCTAACTAAAAAGATTATAATCTTATAATTTTATAATTAAAAAAATTATAAAGAAGAATAATATTTTATTTAAGTAGTAATTATAAAAAGTAAAAAAAAAATTTACTATTAGTAGTACTTATTTTTTTATATTTTATAATAATATTAATATAGTTTATTAATCTACTTATAAATTTCTTATTAACTTATCTTAGTAATAATATTAATATTTATTAATCTAACTAATATTATATTATTAATTAATTCTTTAAGTAATATACTAATTATTTTTATAAAAGAAGTTATAAAAAATACTATTAAAAGAATATTTATTATTAATAATAAATTATATTCTTTAAAAGAAGAAGCAAATAAAAATACTAATAATAAGTTAATTAATAATAAAGAAAAGATTAAAAAAAATAATAAAGATAGTAGTCTATATAAGTATAAATTAAAGAAGTTAATAATTATTATACTTTATTATTATTTTAATTTATTCTTTATATAATATATATTAAAATAAATATATAGATAATAAGTATCTTTATAATCTTTTAATTAATTTATTAAATTAAGTATAAATAAAAAGATTTTTAAAAATAATAAAGATTTAATTAATAAAAAAATTAATATTTAAAATAAAATATTAATAATTATATCTTATATTATAATAATATAATTATAGTTAATACTAAGTTTAAATAATTTTTTATACTTTTCTAAAAATAAAGTTAACTTATTTATTTACTAGATAAAAAAACTATATTTAAATTAAAATATATTTATAGATAATTAGTTTAAATATTTAACTTAATATTATAGTAATCTTTATTAATATATTATAAAAAGTATAAATAAATACTACTTATAATTAAATAAATCTTTAAATAAATACTAAAAGAGATTTTAAAAAGCTTTTTTAAAAGAATAATATAATTAAGACTCTAAATAATTGTTTTATAGTAAATAGAATTTTAAAATATTTATTAATTAAACTTAAAAAGATAATTATATTTTAAAAGATAAAATTAAAGAGTATAGGATTATTATTATAATAATAATTTAGAATAAATAATTAAATAAATATAATTATTCTATTAAATTAATATAAATATTATTAATTTATCTATAAATTAAAATAGTTAATAAAAAATAATTAAATATTAATAATACTAAAACTATATCTTTTAAACCTATTTATAATATATTATTAAAAATCTTATAAATAAAAGAGAATATATTAAATTTTTAATTAAATTTTTTCTCTATATAAATATTTATTAATATTATTTATATTAATTTTTATTTTTTAATATAATATTAAAACTTAACTAATTATTATTTACCTTAATATATAAAATTTAGCAAGTTATTAAAACTTAATACTATATTATTTTTTAAACTATAAGTATATTTTATTATTATAGTATATATTAAAAAAAATTAAAAGATAAGTATACTTATATAGTAGATAAAAGATATATATTTATAAAATATAAAATTATAAAAGAAGTTAGATATAAAAACTTTTATATATTTTAATTATTTTTAAGTTATTTCTATAAGTAGTATTAATATTAATAATTAAAAAGCTTATTTATTATATTAAAGAATAAATTATATATAATAAAAAGACTACCCTAAGCTATAAATATTAATTAATAATAGAAATATTTATCTTAATAAAAGAAAAATTATTTTCTAAAAAATTATTAATAATAATAATTTATTTATAAACTTTTAAAAAGAAGAATTATTAGTTTTAATTAAAAATATTAAGTAAATACTTTAGAAGAAGAAAAGCTATTTTAATATATATAATATTAGTTTTTAAACTACTATTCTTTAAAATATAAGCCTTTAAGATATTAGTTTTTAAAATACTAATTTCTAGATCTTAAATATGAATATATATGATATTATAATTCTTATTTTATAAAAGATATAGTAGAAAATCTCTATTTTAATTATTAATAATTTTTTATAAACTAATTTAACTATTTAAAAATATAGGATATTTAAATCTTATAAGTAGTAAAAAACCTTCTTAAGTTATTCCACAATACTTAATTAAGTAGTTAATTAAAAAACATATTTTAATAACTTTATTAATAACTTATAAAAATATAATACTAGTAGTTTGCTTATAACTATTAATAATACTTTTAAAATTAAAATATTTAATATATCTACTTTAAAAAAATTTATTTAAATAAAAGGTTAGATAATAATTTTTATAAATAATTTTATTATTAATATATATAATATAGGTAGTACTTATTTAATAATTATTAAGAAAAAAAAGCTAATAATTAAAAAAAAGATAAAATTTATTAAGCTATATACTTTTAATATTATTAATTACTTAAATATATTACTATCTTAACTAGTATAAAACTTAATTATAAAATAAATTATAACTTTTAATTTTACTATTTTAAAGATTTTATATATTTTTTATATTTTTAATAAATTAGAGTTAACTTTTAAAAATAATCTTATTATAAAGATAATAAATATAGTTATAAAAGTAGTAGCTACTATTAATAGAATCTAAGTTATTAACTATTCTAGTACTTTTTTACTATAATTTAAGATTAAAATAGCTAATATAATAACTATTATAATAATTAATATTAAAATTTAATTTAATATTATTTATATTTTATTCTATAAATAATATAATATATTTATATAGTAGTATAATAACTTTATACTCTTTATAATAAATAAATTAAAAAAAAATTAAATTATTAGTTATATCTCTTATATTTTTTTAAAAATTAAAGATATCTAATATTATATATTAATATTTATTCTAAAAAATATAGAGTATAATATTATATTAAAATAATTATTTTAGTTATAGTCTTATATAATTATAAAAATAAATATTAATACTAGTATAGATATAATAATCTTTAATTTATAAAAGAAATAAATTTGGTTATATCTTTTATCTACTATTTTTATTAATATATAACTAATATAGTTAGGAGAGAATAAATATTTTATTAATTTAATAAAAATTTATAAAAATATATTAATAAAAGAAGATTAAATTCTTAAATAAGTAAAAACTTTAAAAATATAAATAAAATAAGAATTAATATCTTAGATTATAGTAAAAATAAATAAAATAAATAAACTTACTATTTAAAAGTAAATTTTAATATTATATTAAAATTTAGCTAACTATTATAAGTATTATAGAAGTACTTCTCTTTAATTAAAAATTTATTTTATTTATACTATCTTTTTTATTATTTATAAGCTTATAATTTTAAAATATATAAATATAAATTTAAATTTATACTTATTATTTAATAAATAAAACTATATAATATATTTCTTTCTTTTAGTTATTTATTAGTATTATAGTATAAATATAGTAAATTTTTTCTTTAGTTAAATATAATATATAAATATAAAGCTAAAAAAGTAAATCTTATAGACTTACTAATCTTTTTATTTATAAAAAATATTACTTATAAGGACCTCTAGTAAAAAAACAAAAAGATAGCTACTAAAACTTACTAACTATATTTATATTTTTATAATTAGATTATTCTTAAATTTAATAATATTACTCCTAATAGTAGATTAATACTAAAATAATTAGTAATATTATATATAAAAATAGATATTACCTTAACTAAAAAGAAATTATTTAAGACTATACTCTTTAACTAAAAAGTAGCTCTTACTTAGAAATTTAGTAAAATAAGATATTTTAATTCTTTAATATATTTTTTAGTTATTATCTATATTATACTCTATTTAGTTTAGTAAGTACCTATAATTTAAATATTATATAAGTTCTATAATTAAATATAAGTTATAATTTAAAAGTATATTTATAAAAAAATATTAAAATTATACTTTAATCTTTATTATAATTTTTAATTTTTAATTAAAAAAAAAGATAATAATTATTAAATAATATTAGTAGTTATATACATAAATATAATAATAATTTATAATATTAATATATTTTTAAATAATAATTAGTTTTTTAAAATCTTTATTAAGATATTTTATATTTATTTATTAAATTTATTTTTTAATTATAATTAAATTCTATTAGTAGAATACTTAAGAAATATTATAATTATTATAATAATACTAGGCTTTTTTTAGTAAATAATATTAATATAAAAAATAATTAATTTTATAGTTATTTTTTAATATATTATAATAATTATATTTACTAAAATATTAAAGTATAGTATACTTTTTATAAATAATTTAGAAATATTTAGACTATATAGTTAATATAATAATGAAAAAGCTATATTTAAAATTTATAAATTTATTTTAAAAACTTTTATAAATCTAAATAAAATATTTATTAAATTAGAATATATAAATTTTATTATTTTAGTAGATAAATTTAAATATCTTATTAATAATATTATAATAACTAATTATATATATATTTCTAAAAAGTAAAGTCCTAATATAAATAAAATTAAAAAAGTCTTTAAATAAAAACTATATAAGAATATTATAAAAATATAAGTTTTTCTTAAACTATATATATATTATTATATTTAAATTAAAGAATTTACTACTATTATAGTATTTTTATATTTATTTACTAAAAAAAAACAGTTATTTATATAAAGGTTTAAAAAGTAAAAAGCTATATTAAAATTATAGATATATTTAATTTTACTACTTATTTTAAAAATTATAGATACTAGAAAAAATATAGAATAAATTATACTAAGTATAGATATATTATTATAAAAATAGAGTACTATTTTATTCTAAATATTTAATAATAAGAAACATTTTATTTACTATAAGAATAATATCTAGAATAATATTGAATAAAAATATAATATAGTTAAAAAAGAATGTTATAATTTATTAAAAATATTAAAAAAGTTATATTTTTAGTTATATAGTATATTATTTATAGTAGAAATAAATATTAATATCTTAATAGTTTAACTAAATATATTATTCTTAGATTTACTAAATATATTAGTAATTTATTAGTTAATATAAATTTATTTATTTAATTTTAAAATTAAGTATATACTTAAGAGAAAATATATTATTATTAATAAACTATCTTATTATTTAGCTATTATAAAAGAACTAGTTTATATTAAAGTAAAAGAAAATATAGATGATTTTATAGATAGGTAGTTAAATATTATATTTTTTAAGTATAATATTACTAGTCTAAATATTTTAGAAAAATATTAAAAAAAGTAGATGAAAATATTTTTTTTTTTTAAAATAATATATAAACTAAAGAATATATTATGATATTAGTATTGTGTATTAAAAAGAGAAGTTTGTAAATATATTATTTTAGATAATGTACTTTAGAAAAAAAAAGAAAGGAGAATATAGCCCTTATTATAAAGTTATTAATAAAATAACTATTAAAAAAAGAATCCTTATTAAATTATATAAAAATTATAATTATTAAGGTGTAAAAGTGATATATTAAAAAATAATAAATTAATATTACTAGTAGAATTTATATTAAGATGTCTAGTTATATATTAAAATATATATTAAATATTAGTATTATATTAGAAATATATAAAAAGTTATATTTACTTTAATTATAGAATTATAACTTTAATAAAAAATAAGACTAGATATAGTCTATATACTTTTATTTTTTAATAAATATTATTTAGTTTATATTTATTACTATTTAATTAAGTAATCTAAAATAAGAGGTATAATTTAAATAAATTTAAAAATAATATTTTATTTTTTAATAAAAGATATTCTTTATTAATATAGTTATATAAAAAAAATAATATTTAATAAAAACTTTAAAAATTTTAAATAAGTTATAGACTTATTAAAAAACTATAGTATTAAAGGAAAAAGAATATTAACTTATTATATATAGTTTAATAATATAATTAAAAAAGGATATAAAGAAATTACTAATAATTTTTTTAAGTTATATAAAGAAAGAATAGATAATTAGATATATTATTTACTTATAATTTTATAAATAAATAAAATTATTATTAAAATAATTATAAGATATATTTTTTACTATTTAATATATAGGATAAAATTATTATTACTAATAGATATAAGTATTTTTATTTAGTATACTTTATTATAAAAGATTATATAAATAAAAAAAGAGTTTATTACTATATATATATAATATTTAAAAAGATAAAATAAAAATTTATAAAAAATATTTCTAAGATTATAGTAGTATAGAGAAATAACTATTAATAAATAAAATTCTTTATTTTAAGTAATAAATAAAGTTTTTTTAATAAAAAATATAATTTTATTATATAATACTTAATTTAAATTCTTTTACTTTATTAAACTAGTAATAAAGTAGGTAGAATTATATAAAATAATAAAGATATATTCTAAAAAAAGATACTATATTATCTATAAATTAAATAAAATAAAAAGGATTAGAACTATAGTTAGTAATTATTTAAAATTATTTTATAAATATACTATTAAAATTAAAAATTAAGAACTATATAATAAAAATTAAATACTACTTTAAATATTATTTAAAATATAAGATTTTATTAATAATTAAGTATTAAAGGTTTAAGTATTAAAAAATAGTAGAAGTTTTAACTATAATATTAAAATAAATAAAAAAATATAATTTAATAATAAAAATAATAATAATAAAATTATAATAATAATACTAATATAACTAAAATTAAGATTATAAGTATTTATTAGTAAAGAAGTTATTTAAATAATAATAAAAGATATCTAATTAATAATAATTTTAACTACTAAGTATTTAAGAGAATAATTATTTAAAAATAAAATAATAATATTAAATAAAAAGCTTATTTAAAAGAGATTAAAAGATAAATTATAGAAAAATCCTATAATATAAATAATTTTATATTAAGTTTAAATAATAAAGTAATTATTAATATATAAATCTAGTACTAGAATTATTTATAAATAAAAAGAATTAATTTAGTAAAATTTAATAAAAAGTGTTTAAAATAATAAAAATAAAATAATTATTATTAAGAAAATAGAATAATAAAAATAATAAGATAGTAAAGATAACTAGCTAGTTAAAACTAAAATAATATAATTAAAAGATTAAGGATAGTAGAAATAAGTAAATTATATATATCTTTTATAAAGTATTTATTATAAAGATAGTAGTTATAAAAGAGAGTTTATTAATATATATATAAAGAGATAGTTAGTTTTTTTAGTTTAGTTTATTATTTTAATCATTATTTATTAAGAAATTTTATTATATTAAGTATATATATTAGTTTTTTATATCTCTCTTTTATAAGATAAATTATAAAAATAAGTAGTTATAAGCTTATCTCTTTTTTTTTTATAATTATTATATATAATAGTATTATCTTTATAATATATAAAGTAGTTATTAAATATGCTAGTATAATTTAGAATATAGTAAAATATATAGTATATATTAACTTCTTATATAGATTACTAATATTATTAGTAGATAAAATATATACTAATATAAAAATATTAATTAGTAGTATTAAGAATAAAAATTAAAAATTAATCTATAAAATCTATAAAATATTTATAGTTAATTAGGAAGAATAGATAAATATTGTTAAAAAAGAAAGAAAGAAGAGGAATAATTAAGTTAAAGTATTAAATAATATATAAAAGAATTAGAAAAAAAGTATATATAATACTCTATATTAAATATACTTATAAAGTATTAGTAACTTTTAGAAATAAATATTAATATTATCTAATATAACTAATTATAAAATTATAATATAGTTAATAATAAGATTCTAATATATTTGTATTATTAGTTAAATAAGTAAATAATATTTTTATCTAATAATAAAACTATATACTAGAGACTTTATAAAAGTAATTTAGATATATAAACTAAAAAGAGTAAATATTAATAAAACTAATAAATTATTATTAAAATTATAAAAGAAATTAAAAAATAAATTATAATTAGTTATAAGTAATAAATTAATTTATATAAAATATTTTATAGATAAAAATAGTTTTTTATAGGTAATAGATAACTAATTTAAATAACTATATATAATAATTAATATTAATAAAATATTAACCTCTATACTAATTCTAGTTATTAATTTAGTAATTAAAATAAAAAAAATTAAAAATATAAAATTATTATTTATACTATTAATAGTAGTATTAAAAAATATAAAAAATAAGGCTAATATTAATAATAATAAAGTTACTATTATTATAAAAAGTTATAAAAAGAAGAGAAAGAGGTTAATAATAAAAAAGAATAAAAAAAAAGAGGATTTATATATTTAGCTAAAAATCAATATGGTACTAATTTTTAATAGTACTACTACTAGTATTACCATTAATACTATTATCATTATTATTACTACCCCTAAGATTATAATTACTTAAGATTTATTCTTTTATATATTAATAAACCTATATTATGATAAAGTTATTAAAGTATAATATCTAGATAATAAAAATATACTTAATAAAGTACTCTATATATATAGGAGTTAAAAGGCTAAGTTATTTATATAAAAGCTTAAGTAATAAATAGTTGTAATTAATACTAGATAATAATTTAAACTACTAAAAAAATATTAGCAAATATTTTATAAGTATATTAAACTTAGTAAAGTAAAGAAAAAATAATTATATAATATTTACTAGATCTATATAAAAAAGTTAACTAATATTATAGATTTATATTAAAAGGGCCTAAATTATTAAGAACTAAATAAATATTTTAGTTTTATTTAAAAGTATAGATTTAAATTAAGTTAGTTAAAGATATATTTAATCTACTATAAATAATTCTAAAAAACTTATTATTTTATTTATCTAGATTAAATTTTAAAATAGTTTAAATTTTATAAAATAAAAATTTAATTATTTTTTTTTAACTTTAATAAAATCTTTTATAATATTATAAAGTTATTTAGTTATAATGTAGATAAAGTTATATATAAATAGTTAAAAAAAAATATTATTATTATTTTTAATATATTTACTTACTTTTAAAAAGAAAAGCTACTAAATAATAACTACCTAAACTACTTTTAATTATAGATAATTAGGAACTATATAGATAAAGAATTCCTATTTTATAAGTATTATTAATAACTTATTAGTGAAGATAATATAGGCTAGTAATAAAATTAGTTTTTTAGTATATTCTAATAATTAATATAATAAAATTTAGTTTATTATGCTTTTTACTATATATTATAGCCAGACTAAAACTATTAGTTATTAGTCTATTCTTATTATATTAAAAATTAGAAAATAAGTGATTAAATAGGATTTTATTATTTAGATATTTATTTTAAGATTCTACTAGATATTTATAAGTAAGTTAGGTTTATTTAAGGAATTGTTTTTTTAACTAATAAGGATAATAATAACTATACTAAGTTAATAAAAAGGTTCTATAAACTTAATATACTAAAATAGTAATATAAAAAATATATAATAAGTACTAATAAGATTAAGATATAAATTATTATAGTAATTATCTATATAAAAAAAAGTATATTTACTTTAGTTTATAAGAAGAAATATAATAAATAGGAATTTATTTTTATTATAAGAAGAAGAATATAAATATCTATATTATATTTATTTTATAGTTTTATTCTTTATACTATTATTAATTATTATATAATCTTTTTATAATATATTACTATTAATAAAGTTTATAATATTTTAAAAAATAAAGAATTTAAGATTTAGGTAAAATTAGTTGTATTATATATAAAGTAGGTTAATCTTTTAAATATTATAGTAAAAAATAACTATAAGTATAAATATCTTAATATTAAGTTTAAACCTATTTATTAACTAATAAAAATTATACTTATTAAAAATACTCTATATAAGTATTATTTATATAATAATAATAAGATTATAAAAAATCTTTATATTTTTTTTAAAAATAATTATAATATTTTTTATAATTTGATTATCTTTTATAAAACTATTCTTACTTAGTAAGCTTAAGAATTATTTTATTTATAATAAGAAGTAGATAAATAAGTATATAGTTTTAAATCCTTTTACTAGTTTTATTATACCTTATTACTAAAAGATAATACTCTATTAGAGAATGTTGATAAAGACCCTATATACTTACTATTATTAGATAATTTAGTTAGTAAAACTAATACTATTAAAGAAAAATAACTAAAAAAGACTATACTAAATATAAAAGATCTAACCAGTAACTAAAAAATAATACTATACTAAAAAATAGTAAAAAAGATAATTAGAAAAGAAGATATTTTATTAATTATAACTAAGAGATAATTATTAAAGAATTTAAGAAATTATATAATAAGATAGGTTAGTATATAGATAGCTTTTATAATATTAATTTAGTTTAATCTATTAAACCTAGATTATATATGATTTATTATATTTTAATTTTTTAATATATCTTAATATTTTAACTATATAAGTAGTTATTTTATTTTATTTCTTATAAATAAAAATAAACTTTCTTTATTTTTATTCTTTCCTCTAAGATTTTATAATATAGAAACCTTTTTTTTTAGTTAAGACTATATATCTTATAAACATTATAATAAATATTCTGATTATATTATTAAGAGGGTCCCTTTTTACTAATTATACTATACCTAACCTACCTAGCTAATTCATTCTCTTACTCTCTCCATATAGCTAACGAGGTAGTCGTTCTACTACCTAGCTCTTGGTAGCCTACATCTCTTCTTTACAATAAGAATATAATTATTTTTTATTTAAAAGTATAAGAATAAAATAATTTATTTATATTAGTTATAATAATAATTATTATTATTATTTAGTTTATATTTTAAAAAAAAGGTTAATATATTTATATACTACTGTGTTGCAAGTTATGATAATTTGCGTTTTGTGATAAAACAATCCAACTTCCTACCCCCTTATACTTTGGTTAAAAATCAGCACGGCGCTGGTTTTTGATAATTTAAAAAAATATGTTATTATTTGTTACCTGAAGAATTATTACGTAATATTTTTATAAACTATATATTCTAAATTAGGGGCTGGTAGCCTTTATATTTTTTTACTTATCTTAATTATTATACTACTAAATAAAAATTTTTATATCTTTATCATTAGTAATAGTAAAATGGATAATAATATAATAATAAAAAATACTTTAAATATTTTTGTTTATATTATTATTAAAAATTATAATATTTTAAAAATAATATAAAAATATAATATTAATTATTAATATCTTTAATATTATTTAAAGAATATTAGTACTAAGTCTTACTATTTAGTAAAGTAGTTTTTAAATGTTATATAAAAATAGAAGCTAATAGATTAAATATTATACTACTTTAATTATAATTTTCTATTTTGGCTGATTATTATTTTAAATAAGATATTTAAAATTTGTTATCTTATATATTCTAAAGTATTTAACTTTTATAGATTATAGATATTTTAATTTATAAAGTAGTTTAGTACTTAATTAAAAAATTAAATTTTAAGTTGTATAGATATAGAATATATAATAATAGTTTTAGTATTATTATTAAGATTATACTTTGATTATGTAAGTAAATATTTATAGATAATATTATTTTAACTATTATATTAATATTATATAGTTTTAAGTTATTATATAAGATAAAATAATAAAATAAAAAAAGTATTATAATGGGAGAAAGATAGTGTTACTGGAATATTATTTATTATAGTATAATTATTTAACTGATATAAGATAATAATAAAAAGAATATTATTATTATTAGCTATATTAATACTACTAGTATTAAAATGATACTACTAATTATTATTTTTAAAAATATTTATTATATAGAAGACTAGTATACTATATTAGATATAGAGAAGGTTTTTTTTAGTATTACTTAAAAGAAATAGATGAATAATACTTTTAGTATTAAATAAGTATATTAATTTAAAATTTTTTTATAATTAAATAAAATATCTAATAATTTTGAAATTTAATTATTAATCTTTGATAATTATAAATTATATATTTTTATTAGATTTTTAGATTTATATTATATTAATAATATTAAATTATTATGTATGTTGTTATATAGTACTCATCTTTTTTAGTTTTTTGATATAGGACTATTTGGATTATTATAGTAGTATTATATAGTTAATATTACTAAAATTTTATTTAATATAAATTATTAGATATCTTTATTAAAGATATAGTTTTATTAAGTGTTTTAAAAAGTATATGATTAAATATTTACTAAAAAGAATATAGTGTTAATATAGTATTAATCTAGATACTTTTTATTTAATCCTAATTTTATTATTAAGTAATATAAGAAATCATTATTTTTAGTAATTAATTTAGTTATTATTAATATTCTAAAAATATTTTAAATATTAAAAGATATTATTAATATTAAAAAATAGATTATTATTTATAGTATCTTACTATTATAAAATTATTTAATTAATATACTTATTAAATTAATAAAAGCTAATATTATATATTATAACTTATTAAAAATATAGCTTAAAACCTTATAAATAACTAATAAAAAGATTAAATAATATAGTAATTAATATTATTTAATATTAAGGTAAAATAATAATTATCTAGTTATAAATATAAATATATAATATATAAAAGTAGAACTAGAAGTAAAATAATAAGTAGAAATAATAAAAATATAATAGCCTAGATGTTATAAATATTTTCCTAAGTAGTTTATATATTTTATTCTTACTATTATTATTATTAATAATACTACTAGATCTACTAGATAATTAATGTAAATTAATAATTAAACTAATATTAATAATAATATTAATTCTTTTATAGATAGTAATAAGAATTTTAAAGTATTATCTAAAAGCTCTTTAAATAATAATTAGATTGATATTTTTTTAAATTATTAAAAATTAGTGCTACGCTATTTTTTAGTAAAAGTATGAGGGGGGTAGGGAGTTAAATTATTTTATCACAAAACACAAATTATCATAACTTGCAACACACGAGTAGTTTTAGCTATATATATATAGATATAGGAGTAAACTTTTAATTAAATAATATAATTTAAGAATTAATATAGTTAAGTTATATTTATTATATAAATATAACGTATTCCACCGGAAAGTGAGATACACCAAAAAGCGAGACACAAAATTTCAAACTTTAAAAAATTCTTAAAAATTTAATTCTAATTAGAAACTTCTAAAAATTAATTTCTAATTAGAAACTATTAGCTAAATTATCATGCTAAAATTTATTTACTTTCTATAAACTATTCAAATTAATATTAATTTTTATATACCAAAATTTAATAATTTTATGGTCATATATTAGGCACTAAAACTAAAATTCAGCGCCACACTAAATATTAATTTATTATTAACATCATATCTATTATTATTCCTATATACCTATTTACCTTCTAATAATTAAAACCATTACTAATACTAATACTATAATTATAACCCAATAATTTTAAATTAGCTACTAGTCTACCTATCTTTTTTATTACTTATAAATCAACAAGAAGAGCTATAAAAGAGATATTATTAATATAATACATATATATAATCAAGAGTAGTTTCTATCTATACATATAGTAGCAACAATATATAATATACTAAATATTTTATTAGTAATAAGATTAAATAATTAAAAAAATAATTAAATAGTTATATATACTAATTAACTAGCTATATTACTAAAAAGTAAAAAGATATTAATAAAATAAATAGTTTAGTTATATAGTTAAAAATTCCTTTTCTATATAAATATAATATATTAAATAATTATTAGACTAGTAGAATAAAATCTAAGCCTTAATTAAGTATATTAATTTCTAAATTAATACCTAGAGTTATATATAATATATACTTATATATTAAATAATATCTAAATTAAAACTAATAATTTAATTACTATTAATTAGTTTTACTAGTTATACCTAGATATTAAGCTTAAAAATAATATTACTAAAGCTACATTATATAATATAAATAAAAAAAAGTTTATAATAAATAATATAGTATCTTTAATATCTAAAATCATTAAGTTAACTTATATTAAAAGTTAATTTACTATAAAGTATAATAATTAAGAATTAATTATTATTATTAAATATATTAATATTTATAATATAGCTTTTCTATTATTTATTATCTTTAAAAGTATCTACTATTAGTTTAATTAATATACCAATAATATTAATAAAATTTTAATAAAGAACTAGTTATTTATAATATTATTTAATAAGTAATTTAATAGTAAACTAAATATTTAATAATTAAAAAGATTATTTAAATTAGTAATTAAAACTTCTAATAACTAAATATATATACTACTATTAGATAAATATAATAATTATATTAATATAAAATTTATTAATTTTTATATTTAAAAGAATATTATTATATTATATTTATTAATATATAATATATATTATTTATAATTATTAGATATTAGTTTTAATATAATATATAATAAATAATATTATAATATTATAAACAATACTCTATATAATAATCTTACTAAAATTAATAAGTAGTTATTCATTAAGTTACTAATAAAAATTAGAAAGAATATAATAAACTAAAATCTAATTAAATTAACCTAGTAAAATATAAGATTAATACTATATAACTTAAAAAAGATCTTATTTAAATTATAATATATTAAGATTATATAATCTAATATCCTTCTAACTACTAATACTTTTACTAATATTATTATTAATATTATTACTAATATTATTACTAATACTATTATTAATACTACTACTAATACTAAAATATTAAGATAATTATAATCTATTTATAAAATTATTAATAAAATCTTTACACAAACTAATTACCTATTTAACTTACTAATTATTAATTATATTTAGAAGTTAGATAAAATAATAAAAAAAGTTATAAGTAAAACTATTATATTATAAAAAATTAATATTTAATTTTAAACTATAAATAAGAAGGTTTTATAAAATAGATATAATAAGCTTAAATTAACTACTACTTATATATTAAATAAGTAGAAGCTTAATAAACTATAATAAGATAAGAATACTAAACTAAAAGCTTAAAAGGTAGCTAGTAAAATATTAAAAAAAAATTATAATTACTCTCATAATAATAATAATAAAAGAGATTATAATAAAACTAAACACCTTTAAAATTAACTTCAAAAGAATACTAATAATAATATCCTTATCATTATATATAGTTTGATAATTAATTTAATAGTTAGTTTAAAGATTAATTTAAAAGTTAAACTAAAGACTAATTTAAAGGTTAATTTAAAGAGTAATTTAGAAAATAATTTAAAAAATAATTTAAAAGATGGTAGTTATATAGATTATTAAATATATAGTATTTAAAGAGAAGTAGAAGATAAAGTAAATATTAGTATAATATTAAATTTTAATTTTAATATATAATATATAATTAAAAAACTATTAAATTTTAGTATATAAAAATTAATATTAATTCAAATAGTTTATAAAAAGCATTTAAAATTTAGTATAATAATCTAGTTAGTAGTTTCTAATTAGAAATTAATTTTTAGAAGTTTTTAATTAGAATTAAATTTTTAAGAATTTTTCAAAGTTCAAAATTTTATATCTCGCTTCCTAGTATATCTCGCTTCCCGGTGGAATACGTTATATATAATATATAGAGATTCTTTTAAAGAAATAGAAGTTATATTAATAATATATAATATATAATAATTTATTTATATAAATAAAAGATTATTAGATTATATATAAGCTTATATCTATATAATTAATATTCTACTAATGATCTTTATAATCTAGAAGATAATATATTATGTTCTTTATTTATAGAGAAGCACGGACTGACCCAGCGTAAGCCTATTACGTTATCACTTACATTCATGAAGTGCAATTGTTCATAACTTGCAACACACGAGTATATATTTATATAATTAAAGAAGAAGTTTATTAATATTGTTGATATAGCTCTGAGATATTATATATATATATATCTTACTATAATTATTTTTATTATATTTTTTAAAATCTTTAATAATTATATATCTTAGTAATTAAATAATATGAAAGAATTTAGTGTCTATGAATTAAAATATCTTATATTTTGTTTAAAATATTTATAAGATAATGTAGATATTATTATATATAGTTAATAAAATAGTACTATATTTAATTTATTAATTTTAATTTTTTTTATAATTTTTTAAAATTAGAATTTTTAAAACTAGAATAAAGTTATAATTATAATAAAGTGTTGTAGACATTCTAATATTAAAAAAGTAGATTTAAGAATAAAATAAGAAGAAATAAGAAAAATTTTAAATAGATATAACTATTATACATATTGTAGAAGCTATTCTATACTTTTTTTAATTTTTATTATTTTTATTATTAATAATAATATATAAAATGTTAACTTAATAGTTATATATTTTGACTGAATTAATAGTAATAATTAATATTAATTTTTTATAAATAGTAATGAGACTTAAAGAGTGTTTTTTAATAGTTATTATATTAGTAATTAGATTAATATTTTTTTTATTTGTTAAAAAGTAGCGCCGCGCTAAATTTTGATAAAAGTATTAGAAAGTTGGAAGCTGTGTTGTTTTATTATGAGATGCAAATTATCATAACTTGCAACACACGAGTATTTACTTATATAATCTTCCGGAAACCAGCTGATGGGTGAAACTGACGACGTTTCCGACGTCACGCACCAAAGGCAGATGTGTTGGATACGCAACACATCTAGAACGGAAGGTTTGACACCGCCCTCGGATGGTGCGACAGGTGCGACGAGGTGCGACAGGTGCGACGAGCGCACCACGTCGCACCAGGACGCACCAATCGCACCTATCAAACAAGCAATCAAGACATGAGAAACCTTCATGTATATAAGGACTTCAGTTGACGATGAAGGATGGATCTTCATCGGTCAACTCATTTAATTATTTAACTAAGCAATCTATCTTGTTCACTACCTATACCTCTTATTTGATTGTTGTTACATCTTCTATCAACAACCTACCTACTTGAAGCATACATACTCCCAATTGAGAACCCAGAGTAGTTAGATTGAGAAGCAATTAGCCAAAGACGCTAAGCTGTTTTGGGAAACCTGCAAGGGTAACCTGGGACAGGTGTAACAGTTGATTAAGTAGATAATAGGTTTTTTACTATTAATAAAGCGTCTATACTAGAAGTATCTAGTATTAATATATGATTTTTTAATATTTTTTAGTATATTTAAGATTTTTCTACCAAAAAGATAATAATATAGAAGAAATATAAATAGTATAAAATAAATAAGGGATTCTAATCTTTACTATTAAGTTACCACAATCTACTAATAAGATATCCACACTATAATTAAGAAGTTAAAGCTAGAGATTATTATGGAGCATAGTATAAGGTAGAATACCCTAATTATAAGAGAACGTTTGCGCCTACGGTGAAAGCTCTTGTTCAAAGTCTCTATAACAGTCACTTTGACTTTTTTTAACTTTCTCCGCTACCCTGAGGTTGGGGTGATGCTGCCAATTTTATTTTTAGTATTAAATTTTGGTGTTGTTTAATTATTTTTTGGCACAAAGGTTTGTTCACCTCGTTCGCCGTAATCGAGATTACAAATTAATATTTTTCAGCGCGCTAATAGAATAATAATAAAAAAATGGTACCATCTCATTTTGATCTTGTGAAATTGATTACTAGTGCCCGGTACCCCCCGGCACCGCCTCGACAGGTGGGGGGTGCGGTTCTTCATCGAACAGCTCGAAAACAAGATCTTCACTGGTATCGCTATCTTCTGCGAACCCAGCTACGACTTATTTAAACTTACATTTTCAAACGTGAAGGCAGGATTTACAGGGCTTACCGTCTTTATACAGGCTCGGAAATTTTTCACCGAATAACCAAATTAATCCCGCGTTATGTTGGCTAAATATATTTCCCCAATATTTGATGACATATACAAAAAAATACGCGAAATTATAGTTTCTCGGTCAAAATTAGTGGTATCAGCACGGTAACATGATTTCATGCTTTCCTGCGGCGATTACAAAGCACGGGCAGAGCAGTCTCTTAATCGAATATTTCAAAAAGTATTAGCTACCCAGCCACGCTTCTAAATCCGAGCGAGCGGCGAATTATATCATATTCACTGTAATCAGAACCCTTGTCTTAACTATAAATTGATAGCTGCGGAACCCACTTCTTTTTGTCCAACATTTTTTCAAAGTGACTGTATTAATATCGGGCCCGTCTATGCAAATCTGATTCTTATCTATGTCCTTACCGTCACATACACGGGGCTCATCATTATTATTCAAAAGAGGCTACCCTTTGCAGAAGAAATCTTTCCACCAATCAGTCTTGAAATTGTCAGGACACAAATCAGACAATCGCTAGATATTGTCCGAGCGGTAGATTATTGCAAAGCTGATAAACAGTTTCCAATCTGCAGATATAGCCAGTCTCTTACAACGCTGCTCCCATATGAAGTGCCTCAAGTTAAAGATACGAACGGAATCGCGACAAGCTTGCCCAAGCCTCGGAGCCGCCACTAATCCTCGCGCTGGCTATATAGAGCGTGTTTATAAAGCGTGGGAAGACTTCGTGATGGAAGAGGAGGGACTTGAGGGACCACGAACGGCCCCAGACCAAAGTATTAAAACGAGCACCGAAAGAAGAATCAAATATTTGGAGGCGTAGCCAACAAGTTTGCCCCACTAATAGTGCCGAAGATCGTTATTTTCGAAGATTTTGTCAATAATTCAATTAAAAAGAATTTTGAATAAGTTTGAGATTAAATCAAAGATATATTGACTTCCTGTGAAGCATATAGAACAGCTCAGGTGTGATACCATTCTGTCAGATTAATTCTAAACGTGTTTTATGTAGGACAAAGAACTCACGTCCCTTCTCCTTGGAAGACCCTCCCCTTCAAAATGAAACGAGCGAAATGGGATACCTGCTATTCTACGGAGATGACATCATCATAGTTTATGTCGACGACATGATAAATTCTTGTTCTGCCTATAACACTGAACTGAGCAATAGGCCTTTACTTTCGCCATTTCCTTTTTGACGAGGAGAATCTTATATCTGAGAATCAATTTTGAACGGGAAAACAGATGCGTAAAGGTGATTGCTACCTGATTGCAGAGCGACAGAGATATACATCTTACAGAACTTCTTTTGATTTCCTACTTCTTTCTTGCGAGGTTTCTTCCTCTTCTTTCTCCCATTCATACTTAATATCTTAATATCATCCATCCATACGGGTTTGTAGCTACTGTTCATAGATTGGAAGGTAGTGGCTTCTAGGGGTTGTCTTTGGCACCCCATTCACCCACTTCAACCCAAGTATAGTGATCCTGGCTTAGACATCGCGTCTTAAAATAGTTCATAGATTCCGCAACAAACGTGTAAATCTACAAAAACAGAGAAAGGTTCCTCTCCATAAGTCCCTGTGGAAAGAAAACATTTATTACGATGGGAAATGACCTTATGTCAGTAAGCAAAGCAGATAAGATAAATGTTAGAGTATCCTTCACACAAAGAGAATACAAAATGACCCTCCAAGATCAAATGACAACAACAGGACGCCTAGATGAAAACCTAAATCTCTACTAGAAGAGACAGTAATTTAAACAAAAACCTACAAACTAAAATCAGTCTAGCCCAAGGGAGAACATGAAGCAAAAATTAGGACGTTCAAAGCTACTACTGCTCAAACCCAGAAGAAGAAATCTGGGCTATCATACAAAAGAGCAGATAACACACTTAATCTATAGCACAAAAGACTCGGCCATCTTTATAAAGCTGCAATCAGGAAATTGCCCTTCGTCCACGCAGAAGAGCTAGCCAACCACTGGAACTCATACATCTAGATTTCAAAGGACCATAGCCAGTAGCTTCGCTACCCCCAAAAGTGGACAGAAGCGCTAATCCCACTGAGCCTTCTGCTAAAAACAACCTGATCATAGTTGACGACTTCTCAGGAGAAGTAACAGCCTTCTTCATAGCAAAACAAAGTACTTTAGAAGCTCATCTTCTGTTGCGTGTGGGGAACACTTGATTTGGGCCGTGCTTGGTTAGGGTGTCAAGAATGTCTTTTTTTGTGCGTTTTTTGATACCATCAGAGCTGTGCCAGCCGATATAATTGAACTCGTCACAAAAATCCCCCATAGTATGTTATAGGAACGAATCTGAAGCGAAAATATTATGGCATTGAAGCCTTGTATACTAGAAGACTGTATCAGAGTCTTATAGACTCGGACGTTGAGGTTTACTGTCCAACATCGACTCGGAGATTTCCTGACGAATCATTACTTAATAAATCTATAATAAAATAATTAAAAATACCACAGAGTAACATATTCCACCGGGAATCGCGACACACCGGGAAGCGAGACACGAAATTTCGTGTTTCAAAATTGAATTATGAAAGGTACTGTTTTTTAATAGCAGTTTAATTTTCTTTGCTGTTCTATCTTTAGATAATTTTAATTAATTTTTAAATCGCGTTTTTTGAAAACACATTTATAGCAGACACGCCTCAGGGGTAAGGAGGCGCGCTCCTTATCCTCATAAGCACGTGACCCGGCACATAGCCTATGATTGTTCTATTCACAACACTCCGGCTCAAGATATAGGGGGACTACGAAGGGGCTGGTTGACTGGCCCAACGACCACGCCACAACAATCCGGCGAGGCTACAAAAGCTGGAAAGGTTCTTTCTGCCGAGCACCCATGTTTTAAGAAACGAGTCTGATCGTAAATCGTATTGCCTCATGAATTGTGTGCATGTGATTCTGCGAAATTCCATCTTTTCCGCTTTGCTTGTACGAATACCAGAAGCTAAGGCCGAGTACTGCCTCCGAGAACTAACTTTCCCCCCCACCAGTCGATGATTAGGAAGCGGGTGGCCATGGCAATATACAAGTTCCAACGTCAGTTGCTAGACTTGTTGCGTGTTGCGTGTTTCGTGTTGCGCTACTCTGGTATGCTCATGAAAAACACATGATTTTCATCGAATCTTCAACGAGACCGGTCAAAATCTCATTAGAACTCGTTACTTCCGCGTTACCAATCTCGTTGCTGACGATGACGGATGAACGCTGTTAAAATCGCCTATTTGACACGTTTGTCGCGATCGACATACAAGCATGCACATGTTCGCTGCCGCTCGGCTCGTCGCACCTGCATCAAAAGTCCAGACTTGGCGCGAAGGTCTACGGCGGCGCTTGTTCCCAGAGGCTCAACACAAACACCTCGACGCCAACAGCACGAGGCTGCCATCAGCACTCATGAGAACGACAGTGACGCGGAACATTCCGTTCCGCTCTCAGCCAGTTGGCCAGAGCTCCTCCCTGTGAGGCTGAAAGGAGCATTTCTGGAGAAGAAATCTGATCAAGGTATTCACCTAAGTACTTGACCCAAAACCAGCATTTAAAGACCCAGGCTACTCCCAATCCGATAAAGATTCATCATGGAAATTCGTGGTCAGACAACGGATTCAAACATCACAAACATGCCGCGTATTCTTAATCTCACTAACAATAGAATATCAGTATTGCTATCCGCTTTATTATATTTCTTTGTGTGGGGGGTTCAACGCAGGTTTCGATGGGGTTTAAGCACACCTGCTGGGTCTAGCGTTCATACATCTACAAAGTTTCTGGCTAGACAATCCCCTCCGCAATATGTCTCCATTGATACAAGCTATGTGAGTATCAATGAGCCTAGTTTTTAAGTAAATTACTGGTGGCACAGCTTGGCTAAGATCCTCCATAGAACATTACAATTCTAGGGGACCCGACAGCTGTAGTACTAGCAAGTTTTGAATTTGGAACAGGTGAGTAGAGTGGGCGAAAACTCGGGTGGGGTGAGGGGTCTCTCTCCCATCCCAAGAGCATACACAATAATTCTAACTATTTCTCACGATACAAAGACAAGCAGCCATTATTTCTTGAACTAGGCTTTACACATACGACCTTTGTACCGCTTTTTCCAGACTCCATATCGAATTTTTGTAGTAAACAGATGAACAAAAGAGGATGTGATTTTGCCGGCACGAGTGGATACTGTAAGTGTATTTATCCGACTATTCTTTTCATATCGGTGCTAGACTGATAGCTTGTTTAGATAAACCTAAGCCTAGTAATAATTCCCAAGATGATTCGTTTACTTATTACGTCCGGTATACACTTGACAGAGTCAATCTTGATGGGAACACCTTTGAGGTGAGTTCTTCTTTTTTCCAGGCACTATTTTTGTTAATTTCTTATTCCCAATTCTGACTTTTCATTATAATCACCAACGATGCTAGGGGGCAAGAGGGTTCTGGACCGAGGATACCATGACTGCAGCAGGTATCACTGTACATTTTCAATTCGGAGTCGCCAATTACTGGGTTGAAAGACCGATACTCGGACTCGGACTATGGAAAATTGACCAGAATGACAGTCGCCCGAGTTACCTTCAGGCGTTAGATGATCAAGGCCGGATAGCATCCCCATACTGCAGCTTCTACGACTACACGAACCCGGACAGGTCCGGAAATCTCTTGATCGGCGCGCTTGATAAAGATAAATTTTCTGGAAATTTTGCGGTTTTCACTGGGGAAGTGCCTGGTGTTGTCACTACTCCAACCACACGCATTCTTGCTGACAAGGATAGCAATGTCATTGACGTAAGCTCTGGTAATAACAAGGCTCTAATTTTTCCTGGATTAATGTAGGAATTCTCGCCCCAAATGAAATTTCTACGAGGTTTTTACAAACTACGACTCATGCTATCGAACATATAAATAGATTGATTTACCTACCCCAGGAGGTGCTGAGTTTAATCTTACGGCTCTTTCCATTATCCCCGGAATTCACGTCTAGCAATACAGGAGGTCTCAATTACGTACCCTGCAACACAACTTTCGGGCCAAACTATGCTTTAGAGCTTACATTCGACAAGCTGATGGTCAAGATTCCACTTGAGCACCTGGTTTTTCCTGAACCGAGCCCGATGTATGGAAGTCTTTGCGCTTTGCTTCTTAAACCAATCAACGAGAAACCTGAGGGTCTTGAATACTCATATATTTTCGGAGCTCCATTTATGAGGTATGAATTTCTCTTAATTGGGCTATTAGTCAAAGCAGTAGTCTGAAAGACCCATCTTCATTAGATCTGTCTATGTCGTTGTAAATCCCGAAGAAAAGATCACCGCTCTTGCCTTATCGAATCAAAATGTCACTACTACAGATATCATACCACTAGGAGGACTTTATGGAAAGAATATCTCAACCATTCAAGGAAACACTCCAAGAAACCAAGGTTCGGGTAAGAAGACACCAGTAGGGGCTATTGCCGGTGGCACCATTGGTGGTATCATAGTTTTGGTAGTTTTGGTAGCTTTATTCTTGTACCTTCGCAGGAAGTGGCAGATCCCAGAAGTGCCCGAAATTCCAGGGACTGATACTAGTGGTCAACGCCTCATGGAGTTAGAACCGCAACATGGAAAGAACAAGTCGGTGCCTCATGAATTGGATACAATTGAAAGAGAGTTTCTTTTAGTCCATTCTGAGCTTGCAAGTTAAGGACTGAAGGAATAAGTAGTTAAGGCTTAGATTTGAATGAGCTTATTGGAAATTTTTGAGTAGAGAATATAACGACTAGCAAAACGAGCGACAAGAACTTAAGTTTGATTACAAAGTAATGACTATATTAGTATGGAAACTCCGAGATTAACTACTAGACTTATCATATTTCTTTATTTCAGACACAGCTCAACCAATATAGACCTAAACAGACGTCTAGGCTCTTCCTCGAGATTAGGGTACACAGGATTATATCCCTCGAAATCAAACTCTTCCTCCAGATCTAAATAGTTCTCAGGATGTGGATCACATTCGTCCTCATTTTTGAAGAACCATCTAATTTTAAATCATCGCTAAGCTCTGATTTTCTTTTGCAAAATTTCCCTACAATACCCCCCGCGTTATTGTCTTCGTTAACGTCTTCGTCAAATTTGTGGCCTGGCGTTATTTGACTACAATTTCTTTGGTAATACCTCTATTCCTAACCGTGATCATGAAGTAACAAATAGAAGTCAGTTCCACTGCTGAAAGTTGGGGTTGATAAGCTAGGGCCTACAGGTCCAGGACATCGAAGCGGCCTTCGAGATCTTCTGTCATGATATTAGAGGCATTCAAAATTTCAATTGAGGAAGGTTGGTCGAGTTTTAGGCTAAAGATCAGGCAATAAAACCTCTAGAACTATTACTAAGGCCGTTGTAAGATTTTAATAATATATAAATTATGAGATATAGATTTTTAAAAGTTTAGATTCTGAAATATAATATTCTAGTAGTAAGAGCAATCTCAAGACTAGTTGATTTCAATAATTGATATATAGCGATTTCAAAGTACATATGTTTAATAAAACTCAGACTGTTAGCCAGCCCAGGGCTACTGAAAAACCACAACCATAAATAGCCATTAAGATCTGTGGAGGCGATACTTACGAAAACAAATAATACACCGAATGATGAATAATATGTACCAAGACTTATAAAATAATATAGAAGTCTACTCTTTCGAGAGTATGTATGTTAAGTTAGCTAGTTTAAAGCTTTATATCTGTAATGCGTAATGGTTCACTTATATAAATAAAAGATTACTAGATTGTATATAAGCTTATATCTATATAGTTAATATTTTATTAATCATTTCTATAATCTAGAAGATAATATATTATATCTTTTATTTATAGAGAGATATGGACTAATTTAGCATAAGCCTATTATATTATTACTTATATTTTAGCTTATAATAGTAGTTATAGTCAAATTCTAATATTTTAGATTATAACTTTTATAATATATAAATTAGTTAGTTTTATAATTATGTTTTATATATATTAATAGAACTAAATGGTTGATTATTTTTTTAATAGTTAATGCTATATATAGTGTATTGATGTTATATTATATTTATTAGTGAATGCGCCAAGAGTCCATCGCCTTCCTATTCAAGTAATTTTCAACGGTTAAATTACCTATTCAAGAAGGCAAATTACCGTGATAGGAAGGCGATAAACTCTTGGCGCATTCACTAATATTTATTTATATTTAGAGCTCTAAAAGATATATGAGAAATTTAATATATAAGATAAAAACTCTATTAAATTTCTTTAATTTATAAAGATCTAATTTAATGTATATAATTTATTTTATTTTAATATACTCTAGTTAAAAACTAATATATAATAACTTTATAATAGTTTTATATATAAATAATTATATTAGTTTTATTAGTATAGGCTATAAGCTACATTTAATTAGATTATTATAATTATTAATATTTACTTTATAATTCTACTATAAGTTATAATTATAATTAATTAATTTATAATAACATATTCTACTAGGAAGTAAGATACATTAGGAAGCGAGATATGAAATTTCAAATTTCAAAAATTTATTATAAATTTAGTTTTTGACCAAAACTCTTAAAAATTTTATATAAATTAGAAATTAGTAAATAGATTATTATAGTAAATTTTCGATACTTTTCATCAATTATTTAAATTAATATTATTTCTTTTATATTAAAATTTAGTATTTTTTATATTTTTTATATTATTGATAAACTAAAACTATAATTAAATTTTAGTATTATATTAATATTTAGTTTATTATTATTTTAACTATTATTAATATCTTTTATATACTTATTTATATAATATTATATTTTTAACTACTATTATGATTAATATTAATAATATAATTATAGCTAGATAATCCTAACTTTATTATTAATATAGTTATTCTTTATATTAATTATAAACTAATAAAAAGGCTTTTAAATAAAATATTATATTTATTATATAACTATAGCTATAATAATAGAATATATTTATTTATATATATAATAATAATAATATATAGTATACTATATAACGTATTCCACCGAAAAGCGAAACACACCGGAAAGCAAGACACAAAATTTCAAACTTTAAAAAATTCTCAAAAATTCAATTCTAATTAGAAACTTCTAAAAATTGATTTCTAATTAAAAACTACTAACTAGATTACTATACTAAATTTTAAATACTTTTTATAAACTATTCAAATTAATATTAATTTTTATATACTAAAATTTAGTACTTTTATAATCATATATTATATATCAAAATCAAAATTTAATATTATACTAATATTTATTCTACTTCTTATTTTCTCTCTAAATACTATATATCTAATAATCTATATAATTACTATCTTCTAAATTACTCTCTAAACTACTTTTTAAACTATTTTCTAAATTAGCCTTTAAATTAGTCTTTAATTCAATTTCTAAATTAATTTTTAAACTAGTTATTAAATTAGCTATTAAATTATATATAATAATAAAAATATTATTATTAATACTCTTTTAAAACTAATTTTAAAAATATCTAGTTTTATTATAATTTTTCTTATTATTACTACTATAAAAGTAATTATAACTTCTTTTTAGTTATATCTTATTAGCTACCTTTTAAACTCTTAGTTTAATATCTTTATTCTATTATAATTTATTAAACTCCTATTTATTTAATATATAAGTAGTAATTAGTCTAAATCTATTATATTTATTTTATAAAATCTTCTTATTTATAATTTAAAACTAGATATTAATCTTTTATAATATAATAATTTTACTTATAACTCTTTTTATTACTTTACCTAACTTCTAAATATAATTAATAATTAATAAATTAAATAAATAACTAGCTTATATAAAAATCTTATTAACAGCTTTATAAACAAACTATAATCATCTTAATATTTTAACACTAGTAGTAGTACTAATAATAATATTAATAACAATATTAATAATAGTATTAATAATAATATTAATAAAAGTATTAATAATTAGAAAGATATTAAATTACTACTGTATTACAAATTATGATAATTTGTGTTTTATGATAAAATAATCTAACTTCCTACTTCTTTATACTTTGGTTAAAAATCAGCACAGTGCTAATTTTTAATAACTTAAAAAAATATGTTATTATTTATTACTTAAAGAACTATTATATAATATTTTTATGAATTATATATTTTGAATTAGAGACTGGTAGCTTCTATATTTTTTTATTTACTTTAATTATTATACTACTAAACAAAAATCTTTATATCTTTATTATTAGTAATAATAAAATGGATAATGATATAGTAATAAAAAGTACTTTAAATATCTTTACTCATTTTACTATTAAAAATTATAATATTTTAAAAATAGTATAAAAATATGATATTAACTATTAGTATCTTCAACATTGTTTAAAGAATATTAATACTAGGCCCTGCTATTTAGTAAAATAGTTTTTAAATACTATATAAAAATAAAAACTAGTAGACTGAATATTATATTACTCTAATCATAGTTTTTTATTTTGATTAATTATTATTTTAAATAAAATATTTGAAATTCATTATCTTATATATTTTAAGATATCTAACTTTTATAGATTATAGATATTTTAATTTATAAAGTAGTTTAGTATTTAATTAAAGAGTTAAATTTTAAACTATATAGATATAAAATATATAATAATAATTTTAGTATTATTATTAAAACTATATTTTAATTATATAAGTAAATATTTATAAATAATATTATTTTAACTATTATATTAATATTATATAGTTTTAAACTATTATATAAGATAAAGTAATAAAATAAGAAAATATATAAAATTTTAATAAAAAAGATATTATAATAAAAAAAAAATAGTATTACTAAAATATTACTTATTATAGTATAGTTATTTAATTAATGTAAGATAATAATAAAAAGAATATTATTATTATTAGTTATATTAATATTATTAATACTAAAGTAATATTATTAATTATTATTTTTAAAAGTATTTATTATATAGAAGACTAATATACTATATTAGATATAGAAAAAGTCTTTTTTAATATTATTTAAAAGAAGTAAATAAATAATACTTTTAGTATTAAATGGGTGTACTAATTTGAAATCTTTTTATAATTAAATAAAATATCTAATAATTTTAAAACTTGATTATTAATCTTTGATAGTTATAAATTATATATTTTTATTAGATTTTTAGATTTATATTATATTAATAATATTAAATTATTATATATATTATTATATAGTATTTATTTTTTTTAGTTTTTTAATATAAAATTATTTAGACTACTATAATAGCTAATATTATTAAAATTTTATTTAGTATAGACTATTAGATATTTCTATTAAAGATATAATTTTATTAAATATTTTAAAAAATATATAATTAAATATTTACTAAAAAGAATATAGTATTAATATAATATTAATTTAAGTACTTTTTATTTAATTCTAACCTTATTATTAAGTAATATAAGGAATTATTATTTTTAATAATTAATCTAGTTATTATTAATATTTTAAAAATATTTTAAATATTAAAAGATATTATTAATATTAAAAAATAAATTATTATTTATAATATCTTACCATTATAAAATTATTTAATTAATATATTTACTAAATTAATAGAAGTTAATACTATATATTATAACTTATTAAAAATATAACTTAAAGCTTTACAAATAGTTAATAAAGAAATTAGATAATATAATAATTAATATTATTTAATATCAGAATAAAACAATAATTATCTAGTTATAAGCATAAATATATAATATATAAAAGCAAAATTAGAAGTAAAATAATAAATAAAAATAGTAAAAATATAATAGTCTAAACATCATAGATATTTTCTTAAATAATTTATATATTTTATTCTTATTATTATTATTATTAATAATATTACTAGACTTATTAGATAGTTAATATAAATTAATAATCAAACTAATATTAATGATAATATTAATCTTTTTATAAATAGTAATAAAAATTTTAAAGTATTATTTAAAAGTTTTTTAAATAATAATTAGATTAATATTTTTTTAAATTATTAAAAATTAGTATTGTGTTGTTTTTTGGTAAAAGTATAAGGGGGGTAGGGAGTTGAGTTGTTTTATCATGAAATGCAAATTATCATAACTTGCAATACACGAGTATATAATCTTAATATATTATAATTTAAATAAAATTTTTTTTAAATTATATAATACCAACCCTATATCTTATTAAATTAACTTAATTAAGTTCTAACTTATTATATTTTTTTTAACTTTTATTAATAACTTAATAAATAACTACTACTGTGTTGCAAGTTATGATAATTTACGTTTCGTAATAAAACAACGCAGCTTCCTTGTTATGAGACAATAGCAATTGCCAGGTATCACAGACAATCGTCAGCTATTATAAGTAACTAAAATGCAATATTAATAATATAGTTATAATTTTATAGATACTTTATGTAAATAAAGCTTATAAGTATATAAAATAAAAATAATATACTAAAATAAAAAGTTTTTAATAATAGCCTCTTTTAAAAAAGTATGAGCCTTCTCTTTTTATATATATAAACTTTTATATTAATAATAATAAAGATTAGTACTAGATAATTTAAATATATATATATATATAAAAAGTACGCTATAAGTTTTTATAAGTAATTTTAATAAAAAATAAGTTTTACTATTTCTTTATATTTTATTTAGTTATTTAAATACTTATAATTTATTATAATATACATCTTATTAATATATATTAATATCTATCATTATAAATATCTTTAATACTATTAGCAAAAAATAATATACTCTACTAAGTCCTAAGTAATAAGTATAATATTAATATAAGTTTATAATTTATTAAGTTATATAAGTATAAACTATAACTAGTCTAAATTAATAACCTTTATAGAGTCTTAATAAAAATTAATATAATTTAACTATATTAAATTATACTCATATATTTATATTTTCTTCTAAACTATTATGATAAATTATAGTAGAAGAGTTTTAAGCTTAAATTATAATTTTAACAAAGCTAGTCTAATCTTTTATAAAAGGAAAAAAGTTAGAAGTTTTAGTTAAATAATTATAATTATCTTTAAAAGATTATAAATAATATATAAAATAATTTATTTATTTATATAAATTATTAAAAATTTTTTAAAAAAAAAATATTAATTAAAATTTTTATATATTAACTTTATTTATATTTTATTATTAACTTAGTATTATTTAAAAATAATTAATATAGAGTAAATTATATTTTAATATTATTTAAAAATATAATAGAAGACTAGGTATAATCTTTTATAATAAGATAAATAAAAACCAAGATATTAAAAAAAGATAAGATTCCTAAAAAACTAATTTTATAAATTAAATTTAAAAAAATAATATATATTTATTAAAACATCATTAATAAAAAAGAACATACTTTAAAAATAATTCTTAAAATATAATAGAATAATAAGAAGATATTTAATTATATAATTTAATTTATAACATACTATAATAAATTACTAATATAATATAAAAGTATACTTCTAGTTCTCTATTTTAGAAGATTTAAACTAAATTTATAAAAGATATTACTTAACTTATAGAGAACTAAATCAAATAAGCCTAAATTAATCTTAATCATAGCCTAATAAGCATTAAAATATAAAAATTTAGTTAATAATTATATAAAACATTATAAATTAATTAATTATATTACTACTTAAGTAATTAGTTTAACTATAATAATATATATTATAATAAATAACTCTAATATAATATAAATTAATTTTATTAAAAAATTATTAAAAATTAAAAAATAATAATAAATAGAGAAGAAATTTTATTTAAAATATAAAAAAGGTAAATATTTTATATAAGATTATAAAAATATCTTTAATTCTTACTTATCTAAAAAATAAATTAGAAAAAAACTTTAGACTATAATAAATATTAAAAACTAAGAAAGTTTCTAATTTATAATAATTAATTAATTAGGAAAAACTTAAAAATAATAAAAACTTAGTTATTTTAAAAAGAAAATAATTATACCTACTTATTAAATATATTTATAATAATTATTATAAATTATTTTTAATTCTTTTAAGATTTCTTAAGTTATTTTATCCTAATAGTATAACTAAAATAAAATAATTAGAAAATAAGAGTAAAAATTTTAATAGATAATAAAGCTCTATTCTATTTTATAATCTTAAAACTTATTAAAAAGTATTATTTATCTATATTATAGTTTAAAAAATTAATTTATTTAAAGTTTATTAATAAAATTCTCATATTATCTTATAATATATTAATAATTACTAAGTTACTAAATATATTAATATAAGATTACTTAAAATATATTATTTTTAATATAATAAATATTAAATTATTTAATATAATATTAAATCTTAGTTAATTATAAAAATATAATCTTAATATAAACTAATTTTTAAAATAATTTATATTTAAATAAACTAAGCTAATAATTATTACTATAATTAATATAATATTATTAGAAAAGTTTAAAAAAAAATTAAAAGATAGAGTTTAAGCTATTAACTTAATTAAATTAATATAAAGTATATTAAAATTCTATAAGTGTTTAATAAAAATCTCTGAAAAGTATTAAAACTTCTTAGTTTTATTTACTAAAGAAAAAACTAGTAAATTACTAAAATATAATAAATAAGATTATTTAATATTTTTTAAGCTAAGATAAATGTTATTATTTAGACTAGTTTATAAGTTATTACTAGATAAAGATAAAATATTATAAAAATATTTAGTTAAGATAAAAAATAAAAAATTTATATAATTTTTTTTATTACCTATTAGCATATTTATCTTATTTATAAAAAAGAAGAATAATAGTTTAAGACTTTATATAGATTACTATAATTTAAATAATATAACTATAAAAAATTAATATTCTTTACTAAAAATAAATAAATTAGTTAATATATTTTAAGATATAATAATATTTATTAAAATAAATTTAAAAAATACTTATAACTTAATATACATAATAAAAGGAAATAAGTAAAAAATTATTTTTTATATTTTATATAAATTATTTAAATATTTAATAATATTCTTTAATTTTATTAATATACTTACTTTATTTTAAATATTAATTAATAAAATCCTATAAAATTATAGAAGTTATTTTATAATAATATATTTTAATAATATATTTATTTATTTAAAAAATTTTAAAGAGTATTATTTATATGTTAAAAAAGTACTAAAAAAATTAAAAAATATATCTCTATAGTTATATTAAAAAAAAAATATAATTTTTATAAAATAAAAATAAACTTTTTAAATTTTAATATATTAACTTATGATTTTTTAATAGAAAAAGAGAAAATAATAATTATAAAGAATTGTTTTATATTATAAAAAGTTAAATAATTATAAAGATTCTTAAAATTTATTAACTTTTATAGAAGATTTATCTTTTAATATAGTATAATATTAACCCCTTTATTAAATTTTATTTAAAAAGGATAAAAATAGTTATAAATTAATAGAGTATGAAATATATTTAAGTATTTAAAAAAAATATTTATAACTAAAATAAAGAGAATATTTAAATATTTTTATTTTAATTTATTGATTTATATAGAAATTAATATTTTAAGAATTAATATAGAAGTATATTTATTATAATAATATAAAAATAATTAATAATATTTAATCTTTTTTTATAATAAGAAAATAATACTAATAAAGAAAAATTATCTTATTTTTAATTAAGAACTTCTAGTAATTATTAAATTATTATAAAAATAATTATTATATTTTAAAAAAATTTAATTTTAAATAATAATTTATAGTAATTATAAAAATTTTATATATTTTATTATATTAAAATAACTTAGCTTGAGATAAGTTTACTAAATAGAAAAACTGGTAGAATTTAACTTTAAGATCTAATATTACCTAAAAGTAAAAAATATAATAATAGATATTTTTTTAAAGTATCTTAATTATAAATAAATAAAAAAAAAAGAGGATTTATCTTTTTTATTATTAAAAAAAAATTAATTAATTATAATTATTTAAGAATTTATAATAGAAATTATTATATAAGTAGTTATAATCTTTATATTTATAATAAATAAAATTATAAATTAATATATTAAAAATATTAAAATTATAAGGATAATGGATGATTTATAATAAGGTAAGATAAAATATATTAAAAGATATTATATAAAAAAAAATAGTATACTTATATTTTAGAAATATTTAATTATTTTTAATAATTTTAAATTAAGAAAATAAATTATGGAGATAGTATATAATTTATTATTAATTAGTTATTTTGGTGAAATAAAAATTTTGAAATTGTTTAATAAAAATTATTATTTCTTAGGATATATTATTTTTATCTATTGATATATATTGGGATATAATATATACTAATAAAATAAGATGATATAAACTTAAAAGGCTAGTAAATTATTATTTTTAAAATTTTTAATAAAGCTTTAGAAGTTAATATTTTTTAACTTTATTATTAAATTATTATTTTTTAAAGATTTTCTTTTAGAAGAAAACTTATTAGAATTTAATATAATACTAATTATAATTGATTAATTTTTAAAATATATTTATTTTATTTTATATATTAAAGAATTAATAATTAAAAAGTTAGTAAAACTCTATATAAGATATTTAATAAAAAAAGAAATATTAAGAGATTTTATTTTAAATTAAAAAAGATAATTTATTATAAAGTTTATAAAAGTATTATATAAGATAATAAAAATTATAAATTAATAGAGTATTGTCGACAAATTGTAGATTAGTCGTCGATCACATAACACTTACTACGGTAGTTTCTTAACTTCTTTTAATTATAAAAAAATCCCTATTACTTCTATAAAATAAACATATAATCTAACTACTTTTTCTTTTATAAAACTACCTACTAACTTTATATCCTATCTTACTCCTAATTTTATCTCTAAATAAAACTATCTTTAAAAGGTAGATCTTACTATTAACTTATATTAGTAACTTCAACAAGGAAATTCATTATAAATACTTTAGAAGTAGATAAATAATTAATTTAGAGATAATTAAAAGAAAAAAAAATAAAAAGATAATAAAAAAAAAAAAAATTAAAGAATAAAGTAAATTTTCTTTTAAATATTCTAAGTATTTTTCTATATTTTATAATCTTTACTATAAAAAAAAAAAGTCCTTTTTATTCTATTTTATAAGTAGTCTTTTAATTCTATTTAATTTTAATTCTTAAAGTAGTTTTTTTTCATTATAGTTTTAATTATTAAAGTAGTTTTTTACTCTAGTTTTTATTTTACTACTATTCTTTTAATTATTATTTTAAGTATTAAAATATTTTTTCCTACTTTCTACTCTTATAGTACTAAACCTCTAAAAAAAGAATTATAAAAAGCTTTTTTTCTTAGTCTACTCTAAAATTTTATATAAAAAGAAGAAGAAGAACAAAGCAAATAATATAATATTTTAAGATTAGTAGAAATTTATTAGAAAAGTAAGCCTAAAATAGAGTATAAAAAGTAGAACAAAATTATTTAATTAAATAAAATACTCAATTAAAAGTTACTTAAAAAAAAAGTAAGAGCCTACTCTAAACAAGAAATTAAATTATCTTCCTAATTAGGTTAATAACTAAAAAGATAGTAAAATAATTATTATTAAAATTATAGTTATTTAAAAACTCTAAATTTTAAATTAAAACTATAACTAAAAAAGAAGAAAAAACTAAAGAAGAGTTACCCAAGTAGTACAAAAGAAGATTATCAATAAATAATAACAATAAATTTAAAAAAAAAAAACTTACCTTAATAATAAAAACCATTCAATATAGAAAAGTTAATTCCTAAATTTTAAAAAATTTTACTAAATTATCTCTTAAAATATTAGAAACCTTAAGTTTTAATATAAAGCTTTTTAACTTTAATATAAGAATAAATAAAATTAAAAACCTTATATATCTAAAGAATATTAATATAAAATTAGATATCTTTAAAAGGTAAAATATAATAAGATAATTTAAAAACTTTAAGAAAATAGTTTTATAATATAAATTAAAGAATTAAAATTTTATAAATACTTTATTATTATATTTTATTAATAAAGACTAGTAAGAAGAAATAAGATCTAAATTTAAGTTTAAATAAAATAATTAAAAGAAATTAAAAATAATCCTAAAAAAGAACTTTAAGTAATAAGATAAAGAAGTAATAAAAAAAAAGCTAGAATTTATAAAAAAGTTAGTTAAAAAAGTAAATAAAATTATATAAGATTAACTATACTTTTTAATCTAGTTTAAAAGATATTCTAACTTTTTAATAAAAGATAAGAAGATAATATATAATAAAAAATAATAATTACTTATAATTAGTTTAAAAGTAAACTTAAAAAATTAACTTTAAAATAAATATAGAATAAAGTTAAATTCTACTAACTAAATAAAAATTTTTAATACTATTATAAAATATCTAGAAAAAATATTAAAAATTAAGAAATAAAAAAAAAAGATAATAAAAAAAAATATAAAGAAGAATCTAATAATTAATGTTATTAAAATTTTTTTTTAAAATCTAACCTAAAAGTATAAAGAAAAGAAAATAAGATAGAAATAATTAATAAAAAATAAAAAGACTTTTAAAAAATAAATTAAGCCTTAGATTTTTATTATTTTAGAAGAATTAAAAGAGATTAAAATAGTTCCTATAATACTTATTCTCCCTACTATAAATATAAGAATAAAAAAAATAATAAGAATATTTAAATAATAGAAGTTAAGTTTTATATAATAATTATAAAGAGAAATAAGAAAGTTTAAGTAAGAGTTAAATTAAAAAATAGTTCTTATTATATAATAAGTAGAAAATTATAGAGGTAGAATAAAGTCTTCTAATTAGTTTTTTATAGCTTATAAAGGGGAAAAATATAAAAAAGAAATAAGAGGAGGATTTTAAAAAGTTTATAAGTAAAACTTATAAAATAATAGATATATAAAAGCTAAAAATAAATATGAGGGATATAAAGAAAGAAAATATAAAAAAAGAGAATATAAAAAAAAAGGATATAATAAAGAAAGATATAATAAAGAAGGATATAAAAAAAGGAGATATGAAGGAGAAAGAATAAAATCTTAGAAAAATAATAGAATAAGATAAGGTAATTTTAGATTTAAAAATAGAAGAAAAATAAAATAAAAGAAGTTTAACTTAATATTTAAAATTAAATTTAAGTTAAAAGTCGAAGAAATATATAAAAAAATTTTTAAAAATTCCTTTAACCTAATAGATTTTAACTTTTTCCCTTATTTTAATTATATAATATATAATAATCTAAATTATTATATATTTAATTATACTACTCTTAAATTCTTAATAAAAAAGAAAATTATTTATAAGTAAATAATACTAAAAAATCTAGTAATTTTTTAAAAAAAAAAGAAGAAAAATAAATCTTACTTTAAAATATTACATAAATTTCTTCTTTTAAATATTATTTAACTTACCTTATATAATAATAAATATAATATAATAATAGGAGAATTTAAAAAATTAGATTTTATTATTAAAATAAAGTTATTTAAAGAAAATTTTAATATTTCTTTTAATTTATAACTTAAACTTTCTACTTAATAACTTTTAATTTAGAGAAATCATATTTTTATTTAGTTTAATTATATTAAGGAAATTACCCTTCTAGAAAATAAATAAGTTTTAGATTACTTATTTAATATTAAGAAAAAAACTAAAATTAATAAAGAATTTAAAATAAAAAAATAAGTATATTTTTATTTAGTTTAAATAAAAGATGGAATAAGGAATATAAAAATATATATAGCTTATATAGAAAGGCCTTAAGAAGATAAATAGTAGTTAAAATAATTTAAAAAAATAAAGGAATTATAACTAGTATAAGCTATAATTAAAAAATAAACTAAAGTCTAAAAAAAACTACTCTTCTTATTCTAAGAAAAGAATAAAAAATAAGAAGAAGTTTTAAAAAAGAATTTTAAAAGAAAAAGAAAGAAAAAAATTAGTTTTAAAAAAAAAGATAATATAAATAAAAAAATAGAAGATATAATATTAAAAAATATAAAAAAAAAGAATAAAGATAAAATCCTATTAGAAAAAAAA